>CAUYTI010112256.1:0-11544 GCA_963575145.1 Galago senegalensis
CGGGCGCCTGTAGTCCCAGGTACTTGGGAGGCGGAGGCAAGAGACTCGCTTGAGCCCAGGAGTTGGAGGTTGCTGTGAGCTGTAATGCCATGGCACTGTACCCAGGGGGACAGCTTGAGGCTCTGTCTCAAAAAAAAAAAAGAAAAAGAAAATCTTGACATCCAAACATCTTTTTTTTTGTCTTATTGTTTTGTCTTTTCTAAAATGTCCTATACTTGTAATCATACAGTCTATAGCCTTTTCAGATCAGCTTCTTTCACTTGACAGTATATTGTTAAGGCTCCTCTATGTCTTTTGAGGGGATGACACTGATTTCTTTTCATCATATTGATATCCCACAAATTGTTTATTCTAAATTGCCCTAAGTTTTGGCAGTTATGTGCCATGCTCCTGTAAACGTTCATTTGCAAGTTTTTGTGTGAACTTAAGTTTTTAGTTTATTTGTTTAAGTCCAAAGAGTATGATTGCTAGATTGTGTAGTCAGAGTATAGTTAATTCGGTAAGATACTGCCTATATCCCAAAGGAAAGCACCTTCCATTCCTTCCATCAGGGAATGAGATGTGAATTCCTCTTGCTCTTCTGCATCTTTGTTGTTATTTGTAGTCTCAGTGTTTTGGATGTTAGCCTTTCTAGTAACTGTGTGATTATATCCTTGTGTTTCATTTGCAATATTCCCTAGTGATAGATGACATTGAGCATCTTTTCATGAGCTTGGTTGCCACCTCTATATGGTGAGGTGTGTTGTCATATCTTTTCCCCATTTTTTTTTTTTGAGACAGTCTCACTATGTTGCTCTCGGTAGAGTGCTGTGACATCACAGCTCACAGCAACCTCAAACTCTTGGACTTAAGCAATTTTCTTGCCTCAGCCTCCCAAGTAGCTGGGACTACAGGCACCTGCCAGAACACCTGGCTATTTTTTGTTGCAGTTGTCATTGTTTTAGCTGGCTCAGGTGTACATGGCCAGTGCCGTAACTACTGAGCTATAGGTGCCAAGCCCTTTCCCCCATTTTTAATTGGGTTGTCTTCCTTTTTTTGAGCTTTAAGAGTTCTTTGACTATTTTGTGAGGATGGGAATGATAGTTTCCAAGCTCTTCAAATGGCAGACCAGAAATCAGAAAGGTCCGACTTCATTTTTTAAAGTTTGCTGACATCTTTCAATTATTATCTTTCCTTCTTCCCCTTGTGCCCCACATCTTTAAAAGAAGATAAGAAAGTCAGAATCCCCCTCACCCCGTTGATGACCAGAGATTCAGTCCTCATAAGCCTTGGTGCTTGATCTCTCTCCCTAGCCAACCCCTTAACCTCAATAAAGAGCCAAGAAGGCTGCTTCCCCTGCTTTCTCAAGCCATTTCACACTTGACAGGCCTGCCCTGGTCTCTTTCCTTAGGTATAGAAGTAATAGTCCCTTTCATTCTCTGTTGCTATTGTGTTCTTAACATCTGAACCAAGCTTTGGGTGAAAGTCTTCCTGCTTCTGCTGGTGACTGTAAGTATGAGATATTGCATACACTCTGCTTAATTGTTGTAGTGATAAATCCTTCAGATTTTTTTCATATTAATGCATGCCATTCTTTGTTTTTAAAAAATGCTTATGATTGTAAGCTTAACCAGTTCTTTCTGAATGGACACTAGGCTTCTTAACAATTTTTGCTATCAAACTAATTAAAATTCAGATTGCCATTGTTACAGGACAAACAAACATATACATTATTATATGTTCTTTTACAAACCTTTTTTTTTTTTTTTTGAGACAGAGCCTCAAGCTGTTGCTCTGGGTGAGTGTAATGGCATCACAGCTCACAGTAACCTCCAACTCCTGTGCTCAAGTGATTCTCCTGCCTCCACCTCCCAAGTAGCTGGGACTACAGGCACCTGCCACAATGCCCGGCTATTTTTTGGTTGCAGCCATTAATTGTTGTTTGGCAGGCCCAGGCTGGATTTAAACCTGCCAGCTCAGGTGTATGTGGCTGGCGCCTTAGCCGCTTGAGCCACAGGCGCCAAGCCCCAAACTTTTGAAAGTAATTTTGAAAGTCTTATAATGAAAGATATTCAGAAAAGGATGAATAAAATGTTTTGCAGTGGCTCGGCGCCTGTGGCTCAATTGGCTAAGGCACCAGCCACATACACCTAAGGTGGCGGGTTCGAATCCCCAGCCTGGGCCCACCAAACAACAATGATGGCTGCAACCAAAAAATGGCTGGTGCTGTGGTGGGCGCCTGTAGTCCTAGCTACTTGGGAGGCTGAGGCAGGAGACTCACTTGAGCCCAGGAGTTGGAGGTTGCTGTGAGCTGTGAGGCCATGGCACTCTACCCAGGGGGATAGCTTGAGGCTCCGTCTCAAAAAAAAAAAGAAAAATGTTTTGCAGTAAGTTTTTTATTTTATTTTATTGCAGTTTTTGGCCAGGGCTGGGTTCAAACCTGCCATCTCTGATATATGGGGCTGACACCCTACTCCTTTGAGCCACAGGTGCTGCCCTTGCAGTTAAGTTTAAACGGTTTGGCGCCTGTGGCTCAAGTGGCTAAGGCGCCAGCCACATACACCTAAGGTGGCGAGTTTGAATCCAGCCCAGGCCTGCCAAACAACAATGATGGCTGCAACCAAAAAATAGCCAGGCACTGTGGCAGGCGCCTGTGGTCCCAGCTACTTAGGAGGTGGAGGCGAGAGACTTGCTTGAGCCCAGGAGTTGGAGGTTGCTGTGAGCTGTGATGCCACAGCACTCTACTCAGGGTGACAGCTTGAGGCTCTGTCTCAAAAAAAAAAAAAAGGGGGCAGTGCCTGTGGCTCAGGGAGTAGGGCACCAGTCCCATGTACCAAAGGTGATGGGTTTAAACCCAGCCCCAGCCAAAACTACAACAACAACAACCAAAAAAAAAAAAAAAGTAAAATGTTTGGGCGGTGCCTGTGGCTCAAATGAGTAGGGTGCCAGCCCCATATATCAGAGATGCCAGGTTCAAACCCTACTGCTCTGTGAGTAGGGCGTCGGCCCCATATACCAAGGGTGGTGGGTTCAAACCCAGCCCCAGCCAAAAAATAGCTGGGCATCGTGGCAGAAACCTGTAGTCCCAGCTACTCAAGAGGCTGAGGCAAGAGAATCACCTAAACCCAGGAGCTGGAGGTTGCTGTGAGCTGTGTGATGTCACGGCACTCTACTGAGGGCAATAAAGTGAGACTCTGTCTCTACAAAAAAAAAAAAGAAAAGAAAAAAGAAACTTAGTATGTCATGAAAGTTAAAAAACAAACAAAAAGCCCACCCTCAAATTTATTTTTCTTAGGAAATTTTTACCCAAAATATTTTCTTAAATGTGACATATTCAGTGTTTGAAAAATAGTTCACTTAATAATAGTATGAAGAAACCCCACTTATGAATCTCACTATCATATTATTACCTATGGTTCAGACAATCTGTTGATTTCCAAACAATTTAAGTAGGAAAGAAACTTTAACTTCTGAAAATGGTAAAAATATAATTCTCTTACCAATTAATAAATATAAAATCATTACTAAAGAAATCCTTAATATCATGCTTCTCATTTCTTAAGACGGACTCTTAAAGTAGGTCAGGTAGTTGATATGGAGAAAACTTCAGCCAGTTCCAAATCTTAATCTGAGTGAGAAAATTCTTCCTGTATTAAAACCACATAAATAGGCTTGGCACCTGTGGCTCAAGTGGCTCAGGTGCCAGCCACATACACCTAAGGTGGTGGGTTCGAATCCAGCCCAGGACCGCCAAACAACGACAGCTGCAACCAAAAAATAGACGGGCGTTGTGGTGGCGCCTGTGGTCCCAGCTACTTGGGAGGCTGAGGCAGGAGACTTGCTTGAGCCCAGGAGTTGGAGGTTGCTGTGAGCTGTGATGCCACAGCACTCTACCCAGGGGAACAGCTTGAGGCTCTGTCTAAAAAAAAAAGAAAAGCATGTAAATACAGGGTGTGTGGAAATGTCTTCATGTGTCATTTATCCTTTAATAGGCACATCAGATCTCACAATGGACACAAACCATATGAGAAGCCAGATAAATGTAAGGAATGTGAAAAAGCCTTCATTTATCTCCAGTCTTTTCAAAGACATGAAAGAAATCACAGTGAAGAGAAATTCTATAAATGTAAAGAATGCAGGAAACCTTTCAGTTATCTCCAGTCTGTTCTTAGACTCATACTGGAGAAAAACCCTACATATGTAAAAAATGTGGAAAAACCTTCCATACTCCTACAGGTTTGCACATACATGAAAAAACTCATACTGGAGAGAAACCTTATGAATGTAAGGAATGTGGGAAAGCCTGCATTTACCTTGCAAGTTTTCAGAGACACATGATAATACGTACTGGAGATGGACCTTATAAATATAAGGAATGTGGGGAAGCCTTTAATTGTCCCAGTTCATTTCAGATACATGGAAGAACTCACACAAGAGAGAAACCATATCAGTGTAAACAATGTGGTAAAGCTTTCAGTTGGCTTGGTTCCTTTTGAGTACATGAAAGAACTCACACTGGAGAGAAACCCTATGAATGTAAGGAATGTGGGAAAGCCTTCTTTTATCAAACTACTTTAAAAGGACACATGAGTATTCACACCGGAGAGAAACACTATAAATGTGAAGAATGTGCAAAAGACTTTCTCTTGCAAGCTTTTGAATACACGCCAGTACACACTGGAGTTGAATCTTATAAATGTAAGGAATCTGGGAAAGCATTCAGTTGTCTTAGGTCATTTCATATCCATGAAAGGACTCACACTGGAGAAAAAGCCTGTAAATGTAAATGGTGTAGTGAAGCCTTTACTTGTTTTTTTTTGTTTTTTTTTGTTTTTTTTGAGACAGGAGCCTCAAGCTGTCCCCCTGGGTAGAGTGCCGTGGCATCTCAGCTCATAGCAACCTCCAACTCCTGGGCTCAAGTGAGTCTTCTGCCTCTGCCTCCCAAGTAGCTGGGACTACAGGCGCCTGCCACAACGCCTGGCTATTTTTTGGTTGCAGCCATCATTGTTGTTTGGCGGGCCCAGGCTGGCTTCGAACCCGCCACCTTGGGTGTACATGGCTGGCGCCTTAGCCACTTGAGCCACAGGCACCAAGCCCCTTTACTTGTTCTAGTTTTTTTCTTTTCTTGTTTTCTTTTTTTTTTCTTCTTCTTCTTCTTCTTTTTTTTTTTTTTTTTTGAGATGGAGTTTCAAGCTGTTGCCCTGGGTAGAGTGCTGTGGTGTCACAGCTCATGGCAACCTCCAACTCTTGGGCTTAAGCGATCCTCTGGCCTCAGTTTTTCTGTTTTTAGTATAGATTGTGTCTCACTTTTTGCTCAAGCTGGTCTCTCAAGCACAGGGGTGCCATGGGAATTTCCCCCTATAACATTGAGGATGTTGATCAGGATACTTGTTGAGACACAGCCATACTCAGCAGCAGAGGCAGCAGAGACAGCAGAGATATTTAAGGGTCCTACTGAGCCATCTGCTACTAAGTTTTTGGGTTTTGTTTTTTTGTTTTGTTTTGTTTTTTGCAATTTTGGCTGAGGCCAGGCTTGAATCCACCACCCCCGGTGTATGAGGCTGGCACCCTACTCTTTGAGCCACAGGCACTGCCCCATCTGCTACTAAGATTTTGGATCTGAGCATGCCCTAGTGACTGGTGGTTCTCTCTGTAAAAATGAAGAATATTTTGGATTTTCAGTCACATAAAATTGCAGGTTTCAGTTTCTGTGTGTCTGATCATCCATAGTGTGGACCACCTGTGTGGTTACATGGAAGAGTTGGGAGCCCAGCAGCCTACATTGGAGGGGACCACCACAGCCTCTGAGGAGTGTCACTCAATCTTGCTGGCATCAGAAACCACATGTTGTAAGATCACTTTGTCTGAATATGGATTTAAGATGAGAAGATCATCCCCTTCACAGATTGATAAGCAATAGTGCTAAGGAAACTCAGGCACACCAACTAGGGGTTTTGTATTGTGAGAACAGTTACCACCTCCAATGCTCTAGGTGGTCTGATATTAAATGCTCCTTCCTTCTTTTCACATAAATGCCTGGGCCATGGCACCATAGATGTATACCTCAATACCCTTGGGGATGAAGAGAACGCATGTGACAGCACAGGAGACCAGCAAGGCTGCTCTTTTTGCTTTTGCAGTTGCTGGTAAGCAATGGCCCTAATCAGACAACTCGATGACATGTTTAATTCTCCTCAGGGTAAGCATCTTTTTCTGCAAGTTCACAAAGGGCCACTCCTAGGCCTGTCTCACGGTTGTACAATTACAACGTTCACCTCGCTCCCTCAGTGTACAGTGATGGTGGCCACACAAGTTGCAGGGGACAGAGCTCTAATCTGACCAGAATCAGGACTGAATTGCTAGCTGGTTAAGGTGCTATATCCTTGCTGACTTTTCAGGTGGATGCCTCAGAGACTGCCTGCCAAACACAGGCTGAATCCAATGACAAGCCCTGCTAGGGCAGAATCTGTAAAACCTCCCTGTCTGGGAATGAGAGTGTGTTAGGATGGGAAGAGAAGGCCCAGCACCAGAAAGTACAGACCCCTCCAATTAATAATCCCATCCCAGGTGGCCTTGCATATGGTGGAACCAGTTAGCCAAGAGCAGTTAGGGAAACCTGTATAGATGTCTGTAGTCATGGGGGACATCCTGTTTGTGTTGCTGCTTGTTCAGAAGCCTCACATTTGTCCTGTTGTTGAAGGAGTGATTAGCACCCTCAGCGTATGGGTATTGCTGAACACATGACTTGTGACACTGGACAGAAGGGATTCACAGCAGTTAATTAAAAGAGTAGTTTTAAGCAGTTACTTAGTACCTGGAGGAGGAGGGTGCCTATTATATTCAGGGGTTTCTAGTGATCCTAGTTAATCAGCTTCCCTAGGGACAGCTTTTCCTTTTTGGTCTGATTGTTATCAAAGCTGAGGCTTAGTTTATCTGCCCACACTCTTATAGTTAATAGGATGATACTCAAAAATAACCATAAAAGTGTTGTAATTGGCAGTGCCTGTGACTCAGTGAGTAGGTGCCAGCCCCATATACCAAGGGTGGTGGGTTTGAACTGGGCCCTGGCCAGCTAAAACAGCAGTGGCAACTGCAACAAAAATAGCCGGGCGTTGTGGCGGGCACCTGTAGTCCCAGCTTCTCAGGAGGCTAAGGCAAGAGAATCACCTAAGCCCAAGAGCTGGAGGTTGCTGTGAGCTGTGATGCCATGGGGCACTCTACCAAGGGTGACAAAGTGAGACTCTGTCTCTAAAAAAAAAAAAAAGAAGAAAAAGTGTTGTAAATACTGAAAGCAGTAACATAGTCATTTCTTTTCAAGTATTATGTGCAATGCATAATTGATTGTGCTACATTTTTACACAGCTGCTAGTATAGTAGGTTTGTTTACATTAATCACCACAAACATGTGACACATTGTGATATGACATTAAAATGACTATGATGTCACTAGACAATAGGAAATTTTTAGCACTATTATAATTTTATGGGACCACCGTTGTTGTGTATCATTGGCTAAAATGTTGTATGTGGCTGTATATATGTATTTATTCACCCTCACATGCTATATATTATACTATATTTTATACCACACACAACTATCTCCTGATATATATATATATACATATATATATAATTTTTGAATATAATATAATTTAAAAATAACAAGAAAATATGAGTAATTCAAATGTGTACCTATACTTCACGACAAACTAGGATTTCACCTAGGAAAGCAATGTTGAATTCCATCTGAAAATCAATTAATATAACTCTGTCACCCTGGGCAGAGTGTGGTGGCACCATAGCTCACAGTAACCTCAAACTCTTGGGCTCAAGCTCAAGTGATCCTCTTGCCTCAGCCTCCTGAGTAACTGTAACTACAGGCACCAGCTGCCACACCTGGCTAGTTTTTCTATTTTTAGTAGAGATGGAGTCTTGCTCTTTCTCAGGCTGGCATTAGGTAATATTAACAGAATAAACTTCCAAAGACCATCTCAATAGATAGAAAAAAAAGCAAAGTTCAATATTCCTTCATAATGAAAACAGTAAGCTATATGAATAGAAGGAAATTTCCTTAACATGGTATAAATCATCTCTGAAAACCCCAGAGTTAACATCATACTTGATGGTGAAAGATTGAATGCTTTCTCCCCTACCATCAAGGGGAGAAAGCAACAACAAGACAAGGATGTCTGCTCTCAGCACTTCTATTCAACATGCTACCAGGGCAATCAGGCAAGAAAATGAAATTAAAACCTTCCATATTATAAAGGACATACACACACAACCCCACAGACAGAAAAAAAAATCACATAGACACACCCAACCAGACCAACTCACAAGCCCTCATAGTGTCCCAGGGACACACAGAGCAGGCCCTCTGTACTCCGTCCCAGCTTTCCTTCTCTGCTTGAGACTAAGTACCATCTGATACATCATATATTTTAATTGTATCTCTTTCCTTCTAGAACATCAGCTTCAAGTGAGGGTGTCAGCTTCGTTTACCAACACCTACTAGAATGCCTGGTAGACAGAAATAAATAGTTTTTAAATAACTGAGCTCTAAAAGACACAGACACACACACACACACATAATTGTGATAAAAGTCATTTAAAAACTTTCCACCTTAACCATTTTTAAACTCACAGTTTGGGAGTATTAAATATACTCACCTCATTGTGCGACTAATCTCCAAAAGTTTTTCCTATTGCAAAACTAAAACTTTGTAGCTGCTGAGCAATAGCTTCCCATTTTCCTTTTCTCCACCATCCCACTTCCTCTTTCTGTAAGTTTGACAACTCTACATGATTCAGTGTTTGTCTTTTTGTGACTAATTTCATCATAATTTCAAGGTTTATGTATGTTGTAATATGAGAGAGGATATCTTTTTTTAGGGATAATTAATAGCACATTATGTTCATATACTTTTGCAGGGGAGACAGAGTCTCACTCTGTTGCTCAGGCTGGAGTGCCCTGGCATCATCATAGCTCACAGCAACTTCAAATTCCTGGGCTGAAGTGATCCTCCTGCCTCAGCCTCCTGAGTAGCTGGGACTACAGGCACATGTCACTATGCCCTGCTAATTTTCCTGTTTTGTGGAGATGGGGTCTCTTCCTCAGGCTGGTCCAGAACTCCTGGCCTCACACAGTCCTCGTGCCTCAGCCTCCTGAAGTGTTAGACTACACCCGGCCAAATTCTTTCAAATCCATGATATATATATCCAGAACTAGTATTGTTGAAACATATGCTAATCCTATGCTTAATTTTTTGAGGAACTTCTGTACTGTTTTCCATAGGGACTACACTATTTTACATTCCCTACAATAGTACACACTGGTTTCCATTTCTCCACCATCTAGCCAGTCCTTATTGTTTGGGGTGTTTGACTTTTTTGGTTAAGTTGTAGAAATTTTTAATATGTTCTGGGTATTAGCACATCATCGGATTTGATCTGCATATATTTTCTCAAATTCCATGGGTTTTTCTTCCAAACTCTGTTGATAGTGTCCTCTCATGATCAACAGTTTTAAATTTCATGACATCAAATTTGCCTTTTTCATTTGTTGACTGTGCTTTGTGGTATTATTAACGAACAAGGAGGAGGGGAGATTTCATGTTGCCTGCTGCACAGAAAGCCAATTACTGAGACAATAAGGATTGTCAAGGAAGAAAGGATTTATTTCAGAAAACATGTCAGCTGGGAAGGGGAGACAAAGACTATCTCAATTCCACCTCCCCAACCAACAGGGTCAGGAGAGTTTTATGAAGGTGAAATTGAATAATGCATGAGAGGAGGGAACATAATTACCTGTTTGGACTGTCAGTGCAGGGCACACAAGAGCAGTGAGGAATCACACTGGTACACATATCCCATGAACAAAAAGTGATGGATAAGCCCCTCACATGACAGAGATTTTAGTATTATAATGACTAGGGTTAATATTGTTCATTCTTTTAGCCTTGTGTGCAGACTTATTGGCTCTTGAGCACAATCTGCAGTGGTGTACTGCTTGTTTTGTCTTTCTCCAGACAATTAGGTGGTATAAGCCTCTGTAGTTATCTCAGAACTGCAAGGAGGTTCTGCTGTGCCTGGGAAAAAACTCAAAAGGGAATGTGTCAGTGTGAAGGAAGTCACAAAGTTCTTTTCAGCGATTCTTACTGAGACTCTGTCTATTCTCTGCTTTCTCTAATACTGCAGTTGCTAGGCTAGTGGTGTTGAGATAACACTCACTGTCACAGTTCTATCGGTTCAAAGCCACTTCACAGCCTCCTTCATAATGTGAACACTGAAAATTCCTTTGAAATATGAGGGAACTAAAACATTGTTGAGAACCATTAATTTTTATTTACAGAGCCAGTTATAGTATCATATACAAGAAATCATGGCTAAATCCAATGTCAGGAAGCATTTGCCCTGTGTATTCTTCTAGAGTTCTTTAGTTTTAGCTCTTATGTTTAGATCTTTGATACATTACATTTAAATTCTGTATGAGGCAGTGATTTTCAACCAGTGTGCCATGAAAAATTTTAAAGATAATTAATTAAAATATTTTTGAAAGAAATTCAAAGCATAGTAAGTATATTCTTCTTTTTTACTCTTTTTTTTTTTTTGATCAACATAATTTAAGTGTACCATAGAAATTTAACTACAGGTTCAAGTGTGCCATGAGATTGAACAGGTTGAAAAACACTGGTCTATGGTGTATGGTAAGAGTCTAATTTCAATCTTTTACATGTGGAAATCCAGTTTTCATAGCACCATTTATTTTAAAAAACCATCCTTTCCCCTTTGAATTATCTTGGTACCTTTGTCAAAAATCATCTGACCATATATGTGAGAGTGTCTCTCATGGACTATGTGCTGTTCCATTGCTCTGTATGCCTGCCTTTATGTCAGTATGACACTGTTTTGATTCCTTTACCTTTGTGTAAGTTTTGAAATCAGGAAAAGTGAGACTTTCAACTTTGTTCTCTTTTAAGATTATTTTAACTATTTGGGGTTCTTTGATATTCTCTGTGACTTTTAGGATGAGTATTTCTGTAAAAAATGTCATTGGGATTTTGATAAGAATTGCATTGAATTCGCAGGTCATTTGGGGGTAGTACTGATATCTTAACAAAATTAAGTCTTCCAAACCATGGACATAGAATATCTTTCCATTTAGTTCTACCTTTTAAAATTAATTTGAATAATGGTTTATAGTTCTCAGTGTACATATTTTTTGCCTTTTTGGTTAAATTGACACCCTTTACGAAGTATGTAAAATAGAATCTCAGTTTTTCTTATAAAGTAAGAAAATCTTATTTATGACACATGCAAATTAACTCCTAAGTATTTTCTTCTTTTTGATGTTATTGTTTTTTTTTTTTTTTTTTTTGAGACAGAGCCTCAAGCTGTCCCCCTAGGTAGAGTGCCGTGGCATCTCAGCTCACAGCAACCTCCAACTCCTGGGCTCAAGCGAGTCTCCTGCCTCTGCCTCCCAAGTAGCTGGGACCACAGGTGCCCGCCACAACACCCGGCTATTTTTTGGTTGCAGCCATCATTGTTGTTTGGCGGGCCCGGGCT
>CAUYTI010112259.1:0-12619 GCA_963575145.1 Galago senegalensis
GACCCACCAAACAACAATGACGGCTGCAACCAAAAAATAGCTGGGCGTTGTGGCAGGCGCCTGTGGTCCCAGCTACTTGGGAGGCAGAGGCAAGAGACTCGCTTGAGCACAGGAGTTGGAGGTTGCTGTGAGCTGTAATGCCATGGCACTCTACCCAAGGGGACAGCTTGAGGCTCTGTCTCAAAAAAAAAAAAAAACTTTTTAAAAATTAATTATTTTTTATTAAATCATAACTTTGTACATTTATGCATTTATGGGGTTCAGGGTAACAAGCCTATCCTTTTTGAAAGAATGCTCACTGTCTGTGAATATTCTCTCTAGAGGGGTAATGACAAATATTTTCCTTCATTTGAACATTGGACTGATTAAATTAATTATAAAAAAATCATACCCGGCTCGGCGCCTGTGGCTCAAGTGGCTAAGGCTCCAGCCACATACACCTGAGCTGGCAGTTCGAATCCAGCCCAGGCCTGTCAAACAACAATGACGGCTGCAACCAAAAAATAGCCAGGCGTTGTGGCGGGCGCCTGTAGTCCCAGCTACTTGGGAGGTGGAGGTAGGAGACTCACTTGAGCCCAGGAGTTGGAGGTTGCTGTGAGCTGTGATGCCACAGCACTCTACCCAGGGCGACAGCTTGAGGCTCTGTCTCAAAAAAAAAAAGAAAAAGAAAAATCCTACTCATCTGTAAGATGGATGTGCCTCAAGTGAGTCCTATTGTCAGCACGGATGTAGATTCCATGAGCTTTCTGGTGTGTTTAGTCAAAGATGATGCTCAAGTGAGCTGTCGGTGGAGAGCAGCCTATTAGCCGTGGTGGGTTTGTGGTTTTTACTTCCCCTTGCCTGGAAGAGATGTGTCCTCTGTAGTTGGAAATAAGAGCTGGAGGGAGGAACAGTTACAAGGGGGAAAAAAAACCCTACTCCCAGAAGGCCAGGACTGGGGTAAAACTGCTAGGAGTGGTGCAGTGGCACTTCCAAGGTAAGTCATTGGGAGTTATCGAATTAAAATCCGCAGGCCTACAGGTCTGATTCACATTGTCCTTAGAACTTACCCAGTTGGCTCAGGCTTACCCATAAGAGGACTGTATTCTGTACCATCAGAAGATTAGATTCAGGCTCCTATATGTACAGAATTCATTAATTCTATGTTTATTAGATCTGCCTCCCAAGAACGATGATTGCCAGCTCACCTATAGCAGAGAGAGACAAGACAGGTACTTGATGGATAAGTGCATCTTTACATAGTGATTGTGTCAAAATATTGTAAAGTCCTAAGGAATCATAAGTTAACCATCAAAGCATTACATCAGTGCAGCTGTTTTATTTGTTTATTTTTGATGCTTTTTTTTTTTGCAGTTTTTATCAGGGGCTGGATTTGAAACCGCCACCTCTGATGTATGGGGCCAGCACCCTACTCCTTGAGCCACAGGCCCCGTCCTGTTTGTTTATTTTTACTTGGGATTATTTACACCAAAAAGGCACTATTTTTTTTTTTTTTTTTTTTATTTTTATTTTTGAGACAGAGCCTCAAGCTGTCCCCCTGGGTAGAGTGCCATGGCATTTACAGCTCACAGCAACCTCCAACTCCTGGGCTCAAGCGAGTCTCTTGCCTCCGCCTCCCAAGTAGCTGGGACCACAGGCGCCCGCCACAACGCGCGGCCATTTTTTGGTTGCAGCCGTCATTGTTGTTTGGCGGGTCCGGGCTGGGGATTCGAACCTGCCACCTTAGGTGTACGTGGCTGGCGCCTTAGCCGATTGAGCTATAGGCGCCGAGCCTCCCACGCATATTTTAATGCTCCATAATCTTTAGCTATTGTTCTTGGAGGCTGCCTGCAGCCACCATCAGTTCCTTGTCACTTGTTGCCCTGGTCCTCATTTCCTCACTGTCCACTCTGCAGGGGCCTATGATACGCCTTTTACTCCTACCAGGACACGGACATGACACTCCCCAAAGTTCCCACTGAACATTTCTGGCCAGTCACAGGACAGCCATGAAGAAAATGTATTAGGGGGGCGGCGCCGATGGCTCCTAAAGTAGGGCACCAGTCCAATATACCGGAGGTGGCGGCAGGTTCAAACATGGCCCGGGCCAAAATAAAAAACTGCAAAAAAAAAAAAAAAGAAAAAAAAAGAAAAAGAAAGAAAAGAAAAGAGGGGGCAGCCCCAATTGCTCAAAGGAGTAGGGCACTGGCCCCATATGCTGGAGGTGACGGGTTCAAACCCAGCCCCGGCCAAAAACTGCAAATAAATAAATAAATAAATAAAAATAAATTTTAAAAATTTTAAAAAAGAAAAGAAAATGTATTAGGGGCGGCACTTGTGGCTCAGTAAGCAGGGCGCTGGTCCCGTATAGCAAGGGTGGCAGGTTCAAATCCGGCCCCAGCCAAACTGCAACAACAACAAAAAAAATTAGCTGGACGTGTAGCAGGCACCTGTAGTCCCAGCTACTCGGGAGACTGAGGCAGGAGAATCGCCTAAGCCCAGGAGTTGGGAGTTGCTGTGAGCTGTGACGCCACAGCACTCTACTGAGGGCAATAAAGTGAGACTCTGTCTCTAAAAAAAGAACAAAAAAATGTATTAGGTGTCAGGCAAGGAGCTTTTCAACAATCCTTTTCCTCTTCTTCTTCCTCAACATACAGACAGTGTGTAAATTAAAGGTTAAAACTGGCCGGCCGCAGTGGCTCATGCCTGTAATCCCAGCACTCTGGGAGAATGATTAACAAAGCGCTGGGTGGATTGACTGAGCTCGGGGGTTCAAGACCAGCCTGAGCCACATCTTGTCTCTAAAAATAGCTGGGCATTGTGGCAGGTACCTATAGTCCCAGTTACTTGGGAGGCTGAGGCAAGAGAATCGCTTGAGCCCAAGAGTTTGAGGTTACTGTAAACTATGATGCCACAGCCCTCTACTGAGGGTGACAAAGTAAAACTCTGTCTCAAAAAAAAAAGGTAAAAATTAGTATGGTAATAGGCCCCCTCCCAATAGGTAGATGCTCCAGATGGTTTCTTGATTATCTGACCACTCCTCTTCTGCCCCTCCCCCCCCCTTTTTTTAGACAGAGTCTTGCTCTGTCACCCAGGCTAGAGTGCTGTGGTGTCATCATAGCTCACATCAACCTCAGACTTTGGGGCTCAAGTGGTCCTCATGCCTCAGCGTCTGGAATAGCTGAGGCTAACTCTTTTCTGTTTTTAATAGAGACGGGGTTTTGCTCTTGCTCAGTCTGGTCTTGGTCTTGAACTCCTGAGCTCAAGCAATCCACCTGCCTTGGCCTCCCAGGGTCTTCAGATTACAGGTGTGATTCTTCTGTCACTCAACGGTAGAATAAAATGAATTACTATTATTATTTTTAGAGATAGAGTCTCACTTTATCACCCTTGGTAGAGTGCCATGGTGTCACAGCTCACAGCAACCTCCGACTCCTGGGCTTAGACAATTCTCTTGCCTCAGCCTCCTGAGTAGCTGGGACTACAGGTGTCCACCGGAACACCTGGCTATTTTTTTTTGTTGCAGTTTGGCCGGGGTTGGGTTCAAACCCACCATCCTCGGTATATGCGGCCGGCACCCTACCCACTGAGCTACAGGCACCGCCCAAATAATATGAATTATAGTGATAACTTGCTAAGAGTTTATGATGTACTAAGCACTCCATCAAAGCCTTTACAAGTGTCTCATTGGATTCTCATGACAACCCCAAGGAGCAGTTACCATATTATCCCCATTTTACAGATGAAGAAACTGAGTTTTACAAACTCAGAACCAGAAACTAATGGCAGAACCAGGACTGGAGCCTAAATATGATTCCAGAGCCCTGATGCAAGCCCTTCACTGTTCTGTATCCTCTGCCTTCTCCTGTCTAGCTGTGCTTCCTTACCAGGATCCTGCACTGATGACAAACCATGTGGCCTTGGGCACAACTGCCTCACCTGTTAAGCTCCAGTGTGCTGTTTGGAGAATAGAAACATTGTGTATTAACACCCAGTAGTTGTGAGGATGGAATGCTTGTGAAATGCATAACGCCGCGTTAGTAGGCACTATGAGTATTATGACATGATTGTTTTTATTACTGTTCCATCAACACGTCCCTATTGTGGATTGAACTGTGCCTCTCACCCAAAAAGATATGTTGAAGTCCTAACCCCAAGTACATAGGAATGTGACCCTATTTGCAAACACTGTCTTCTGAAATTGAGATGAAGTCATTGGGTTAGTTCTAAACTCAATTACTGGTGCCCTTATAAAAACAGACACAGAGACAAAGACACACACACACACTACACTGGGAGGGTGCCACGTGAGTGTGAGGACGGAGGCAGAGATTGGAGTGATTTGGCTACCAGCCAAGGAACGCCAGTGATTGCTGGCAACCTCCAGAAACCAGGAGAAAGGCAAAGAACAGCCTGTCCCTCGGAGCCTCCAGGAGGAACCAACGTCTCCAATGCCTCAGTTTCAGACTTCTCGCCTCCAGAGTTGTGAGAGAACAGATTTCTGTTGCCTTAAGCTACCTTCTTCGTAGTAGTTTCTTAGGACAGCCCTGGTAAGCGAATATAGTCCCACCAACAACCTAAGTCAGGACAAATGCCAGGGCCTTTTCAAACGAGGGCCTGCTGCAAATTCTCTTTCCTCAAATCCATCTTAAAATGCCAATTTCTGACTCCCAGGCCAGAAACCTGCATGCCCCCTGCATGCCAACATCAGCATTTCCCAAACTCACTTGAAGGTGAGAATCACAGGATGACAATTAAAATTACAGGTTCCCTTGGGCCTACTCCAGACCCCTAGACATGAGATCACAGAAGGGGCGCTTGGAATCTGTATTTTTAATAAGCACTTGTGATGGTTCCTTTCCTCAGGCACATTGGGACAGCTATGGCCTACAAGATAAAATCTGGAGGAGATCAAAGATCTTGCCTCAATGATCTCCATAAAATGGCACCGTTTTGATGTCATCTCCTGAGGTTTTCCCATGTCCTCTCATTCATCCTGGGAGCTCCGCCTCCCTCTCCTCATCTCAATCCCCCCCCACACACACACAGCCTCCCAAGTAGCTGGCACTACTGGTGCCTGCTGCAACGCCCACTCAGTTTTTCTATTTTTTTTTAAGTAGAGACAGGATCTCACTGTTGCTCAGGCTGGTCTCAAACTTCTGAGCTCAGGCAATACACCCTTCGGCCTCCCAGAATGCTAAGATTATAAGTGTACTTAAAGTTATTTCTAATATTGCAAGAAAGCTTCTCAATGGCCTGAGTATAAAATCCAAACTCCTCATCATGGTCTATATGGTTTCATTTGGGGCCGTTTTTCTCCTTCCCTAGAAGCTCTAGGCCTGGGCTTTCTTGAATTTCTCATACACACCAAGATTTTCCTCTGCCTGGATCCTTGGCACATGCTCTTCCCTCTGCCTGGAATGAACCACACCCCCCTCAACACCTTCTAGTACTTAAATATCACTTTCTCAGAGCTTTTCCCACACCCATGCTAAGCAGAACACACTCAGGGCATTCACACCAGTCACTGCACCCTGTTTGATCAGTTGCCAACATTTAAAAATCAGGAAATTTCATATACAATCATCCAGCTTCTCTTAAAGAATGGGAAGACCTTCCCACTAAGAAGTCCTCCTGCCCACCCAGCCACACAGACTGGAGGTGAGTCCTCCTCCAGTGGGGCTGTGTGCTGGTAGCCCTCTCCTCCCACCCACATTCAGAGCATTGTCTGTCTTCCCCGGGGCAGAGAGGCAGTTGTATTCTCCAGTGCAGTCCCAGATCTAGCCTGTGCCTGGCTCCTGGCTAGACCTTGATAAATATGTGCTGAATGAATAAGTAAATAAATGAATGGTGTCCTCCCCCTCCCTGCATCCCACAGGCCACACCACTCATTTGCCATCTAATCATACCCTTCCTTGCAAGACTCGTTAATTTGCTGCCCCAGTGCCTGCCTCCTCAGTAGATCTTATTAAAACACAAGTCTGATCCTTTCATTCCTTGGTTTTAAACATTTGCAGAGTCTCCCAGCAAAAACTCCTTACCATGGACTTCCAGTTCTTTCTCAATCTCTGCTTCCCACCTACTCTTCCAGCCCCAAGATCCAGAGAGGGCCCCCCCCCCCCAGAGTACACCCACGCCCTGTTCGCTTGCAGGCTAGGGACATACCGTGTTCTTTCCCTGCCCCCCGCCCCCCACTGCTGGTGTGAAGCTCCCTCTCTTGGAATGCCTCCTATCCCATACCTCCTCCCCATGCCTCCTACCCCATACCTCCTCCCCATGCCTCCTCCCCCCATGCCTCCTCCCCCCATGCCTCCTCCCTGCCATGCCTCCTCCCCCCATGGCTCCTCCCTACATGCCTCCTCCCTGCCATGCCTCCTCCCCCCATGGCTCCTCCCTACATGCCTCCTCCCCGCCATGCCTCCAGCAAACTCCTACTCATTCCTCAGCTCTGGTTCTAACCAAAGTCACTTCATCCATGAAACACTCCAGAGCCCCCCCAACCCCCAGAGCTGACTTAGTCATTCTCTCTTCAGCTCCCACTCCTCGCCTTTCATCCCCAGGCCTCAGCACTGAGTAAGCTTAAAATAGCAGCTGGTGCTGTCCAAGCCCTGCAGGGTGCCAGGCACCAAGCAAGCTTTATCTCCCTTAATCCTCACACCCATTCTCAGCCCCGCCCCCCCAGCCCAGAGAAACCCAAGGCAGATTTTCTCACCTCCAATTGCCCAGAGAAGCCCCTCCTGCCACCCAATTTTACATTTTCTCCCTTTACTCCTCTCTCCACCCTCAGGCCTTCCCACCCCACTTCTTGGTTTTATTTTTCTCTGTGGCCCTTATCGCTTACACACCACGTATTTTAATTCATTCAGTTGTGTTTGTCTCTCCCTCTTGGAATGTCAGCTCTAGGATAGCAGGGTTTTGTCTCTTTATTTTTTCTTTCTACAGTTTCATTAACATCTAGAAAAGTGTTTGACATATAATAGGTTCTCAATCGTTATTTATGAAATCAGAGAAGGTAAATATTATTACTACCTTCATATAATCCACGAAGAAAAAGAAATTGAGACATGTCAGCTCGGTGCCTGTAGCTCAGTGAGTAAGGTGCCAGCCACATACACTGGAACTGGCAAGTTCAAATCCAGCCCGGGTCCACCAAACAACAATGACAACTACAACCAAAAAATAGCCAAGCGTGTTGTGGCAGGCGCCTATAGTCCCAGCTACGCAGGAGGCTAAGGCAAGAGAATCGCTTAAGTGCCAGCAGTTCTCAACCTGTGGGTCGCGACCCCTTTGTGGCAATGCAAATACATTGCAGCATTAGGAAGGTTGAGAACCACCGGCTTAAGCCCAGGAGTTTGAGGTTGCTGTGAGCTGTGACGCCACAGCACTCTACCGAGGGTGACAGCTTGAGACTCTGTCTCAAAAAGAAAGAAATTGAGACATGTGTCCTAAGTTCCACAGTTGGATGGTGGTAAAACTAGATGTGACCCCTGGGTGGTCAAATCTAGTGTCTACTCCTTTAACTACTGTGCCTACCACCTCCAGGGAACAGCTTGTGGTTGTCTCTTCTTGGGTCTGACTTCTCAGCTAGACTGTGGCTTCCTTGGGGGCAAGAACTCTTTGTATTCATATGACCATTTCCTTGTCTGATCCTTGGTAGGTGTTCAAGGAACATTTGTGGAACCAGTGTTCATGTAGACGGTGGAGGGCTCACTCAAAGGCAGGAGTCACAGAGTCTTTCTTTTGCTATTTTTGTTATCCTTTGTCTCCATGCCAAGCACAGTGCTATATACACAGTTGGGGCTTAATAAATACTTAATACATCAGCGAACTGCATCACGGTGTTAGGTAATAAGAGTAATTAGCAATAGCGTGGTGCCTGTGGCTCACTGAGTAGGGCACCAGCCCCATATAACAAGGGTAGCAGGTTCGAACCCAGCCTGGGCCAAACTGCAACAAAAAAAATAGCTGGGCGTTGTGGCAGGCACCTATAGTCTCAGCTACTCAGGAGGCTGAGGCAAGAGAATCACCTAAGGCTTGGCGCCTGTGGCTCAAGTGGCTAAGGCACCAGCCATGTACACCCAAGGTGGTGGGTTCAAATCCAGCCTGGGCCCACCAAACAACAATGACGGCTGCAACCAAAAAATAGCCGGGCGTTGTGGCGGGCGCCTGTGGTCCCAGCTACTTGGGAGGCTGAGGCAGGAGACTCGGTTGAGCCCAGGAGTTGGAGGTTGCTGTGAGCTATGATGCCATGGCACTCTACCCAGGGCGACAGCTTAAGGCTCTGTCTCAAAATAAAAAAAAAAGAGAGAGAGAGAGAATCACCTAAGCCCGAGAGCTGAAGGTTGTTGTGAGCTGGAATGCCACAGCACTCTACCAAGGGCAATAAAGTAAGACTGTCTCTTAAAAAAAAATAAAAATAAAAGTTTGCCCTCATTGGAAATTAAAAGAGTGGCCTATTTATTACACATTTCCATTTTATTTCAAGGAATTTCTTTCAAAGGCTTCATTTTTTTTCTTTGAGACGGAGTTTCATTGTATCGCCCTGGGTAGAGTGCTATGGCATCACAGCTCACAGCAACCTCAAATCCCTGGGCTTAAGCAATTCTCTTGCCTCAGCCTCCCGAGTAGCTGGGACTACAGGTGCCTACCACAATGCCTGGCTATTTTTTGGTTACAGTTGTCATTGTTGTTTAATAGGCCCAGGCCGGCTCCAACCCACCAGCCTCGGTATATGTGGCTGGCGCCCTACTCACTGGGCTTCGGGTGCTGAGCCTCTTTCAAAGGCTTTGATAAGATGCGTTATTTGCTAAATGATAATCACTAATATCACTAATCTAATCACTAATGATAATCACCACACTTGAGGGGTTGCAGAGCAGTTTCACATGGAGTGTCTCATTTGAGCCCCATGACATCTGATGAGGTCAGCATTGCTGTCTACCTTGTACAGAGGAGCAAGAGGAGAAATCTGAGGCTTTGAGTGGGTAAAAGAACAGGGTCAAGGTCACCCAGACAACAAGGAGCAGAGCAAGAACTCAAATGAACATCTCTGTTTAAAAAACAAATAAGATCTGTCTCCAAATATAAAGCACTCATGTGCAACCTAAAATTAAAGGAGTTAATCCATGGAAAAGTACTTAGCACAGTTTCTGGCACCTGGTAGGTCTCTTACAAATGTTAACTATCATCATCTTCATCAACACCTCCCGGGAACTGGAATATTCTGGCTGGTGACTGCAGTCTGTCTGTTGACCCTGATGGAAAGATTACTCTTTTCATTCCAGTTCATCCCTGGTAATGTTGAAATAATGATCAATCTCCACTATCCCTGGGGTACCGTAGAATGTTAAGAGCTGGAAGGAGTTGTGGAGATGATCTCATCCGGTGCCTGCATTTACAGATGGAGAAATTGAGAACCCGAGAGGGTCACAAAGCAAACTCGTGGCAGGGCCAAGGCAAGGGCAAGGGCAAGGCTAAGGCACCGTGTCTGGCACATACTGCCACCCGCTAAGATGGGTTTTTACTGAGAAGGGCATCTAACCTCTTAAAGGCTACAGGAAATAATTCATTTGTCTCCCTAGTTGTGAGCATCATAGAGTATTATAAACGATTAACCAGAAAACAGATCATGTGACTTAATTCCACCTCTGCTAAAGGGCTTAAAATGCTTCAGTGAGTAGTCTGAGATTCAGAAATACACAGTTCAACTCTTTCTCAAAGAATTATTAACCAGCTCCATCAAACCTGGGACTTGAGCAATCAAGGAGAAAAAGAGCTGGCAAGAGAAATTTCTTGACCAAAATGTCACCAACAGCACAGCTGACTTCTTGTCACCTTTCTTATTTTTCTCTAAGAGTTAGAGGAAGAAGGAAAGAAGTTATCATTATGCAAGATGGGAATTAAGAAAACAAACTGTGGAAAATTACAAATTCCGCCTCACAAGGTAGGTTTCAAAGGAACACAACAGCACAACAGGGTGTTTATAGAACTGAAAGACAGAAAGTATTGAAAAGGAGTAGAAAGCAGAAACACAACCCTCACTAAGGACTTTCAGAGGGTGGAGATGGGCTGGAGAGGCCTGGCAGTGTGTGGCTGTGATAACCTCTGGGCGTTCAGTCCAACTAATGATTTAGTGGACCTATAATTTATGGAGTCCCTCATGTCATACATTCACCTCACTTATCTTCCTAACCCACTGAGCATTAATTCTCCCAGGCATGGGACTGGCTTTTCATGCCACACACAGGTCTTGATCAGCTTTAGCTTGAGGATTTGGGGGTGGGAGGGGATAAAGGAGAGAAAGAAGGTTAGGGTTTAAGTCTTCAAACCCAAGAAACAGGAACATAAATCCTTCTCTGTGCTGTTTCTCTGGGTTTTGTGCTTCTCAAGCAAGGCCACAACTCAGGCTCTGTGAACAAACTTTCGGCCCTGACAGCTTTCGGAATAAATGGGTACTCCTCCTCCACAATACCTTCTATCAAATCCAAATCATTTCCCACATTCCTTCCTTACACAGCCCCGGCCCACCAGTGACGCAGGACTCAGAGCAAATTCCACTCAGGAGATCCAGGAAGCTCTGGCCCGGCCCTCCCTTCTAGAAAAGAAAGTCCAAGTACAGAGGGATGCCACACCCAGGGGGAGGTGAGAGAGGATGTGACAGCACCTCCAGGAATGCAGGGCCCCCGCAGGTGCGCTGACACCCACAAACTTCCTTTACAAAAGGGCCTGAGAAATCAGTACTGATAACAGGAATAAAGCTCAACCACCCAAGGATCAGTCACTCAGAGCTGGGCCCTGTTCCTGGGGCGTGGTGCTGCCAAGAGGGGAGTGGGCAGGGAAAGCTGAGACTTGAGATCCCTAAAAGTTGTGACATGTCTTCTAGTCCAGCAATGATCAGAGTGTGGTCCAGGGACCTCTGGGAATCCCTGAAACCTTTTTCGGGGAATAGCAGGGTCAAAATACTTTCCAAAATACCAAGATGTCATTTGTTCTTTTCATCCTCATTGTTGAGTGAGGTGTTCTATGATGAAGGGTTCCAGAAAGGGCATGTGATGACATCATCGCTCTGATGACTACCTGAATGTGTGCTTGTGCACTCTTGTGTTTTAATTCTCAGCTTTTTTTTTTTGAGACAGAGTCTCACTTTATCACACTCAGTAGAGTACTGTGACATCATAGCTCACAGCAACCTCAAACTCTTGGGCTCAAGAGATTCTTTTGCCTCAGCCTCCCAAGTAGCTGGGACTATGGGTGCCTGCCACAACACCTGGCTATTTTTAGACATGAGGTCTGGCTCTGGCTTAGGCTGATCTCTAACACATGAGCTCAAGCAATCCACCCACCTCAGCCTCCTACAGTGCTAGGATTACAGGTGTGAGCCACTGTGCCCGGTCTCATTAATTCTCAGTTTTAATTCTAAAATGATAAATATTGAAAGATACAATACACATAAACAAAATACTTCGGGGTCCTCTATAATTTTTAATAGTGTAAAGGGATCTTGAGACTGAAAAAACTGAGAACTGCTGTAGTCTCAACAGTTAAGAGTAACAGAGCCTGGCTCGGCACCTGTGGCTCAAGCAGCTAAGGCGCCAGCCACATACACCTAAGGTGGAGGGTTCGAATCCCCAGCCCGGGCCCACCAAACAACAATGATGGCTGCAACCAAAAAATGGCCGGGTGTTGTGGCGGGCACCTGTGGTCCCAGCTACTTGGGAGATGGAGGCAGGAGACTTGCTTGAGCCCAGGAGTTGGAGGTTGCTGTGAGCAGTGAAGCCATAGCACTCTACCCAGGGGGACAGCTTGAGGCTCTGTCTCAAAAAAAAAAAAAGAGTAACAGAGCCTGCCGCTGCAGCTCCTCCAGCAGATATCACACTTTATTTCCAGCTGAGTTTGAGTCACATCATAGGTGCTCTCCCTCCCATAGAGGGGTGGAGAAGGCAGTTTTATTACTTATTACTCAGCTTGGGATGGCATCCTTTCCACTGGTACTTCCATCCCCAAATGGCCACCGAAAATTTAAATCCTCTCACAAATCGCTGGTGAACTGATTCCTCCAAGGGAAATGACGAGCTTCTCACCTTTGAACCCAGGTAGGGGCAAAGGCTAGCCAGAAGACCCATTCTTAGCTGCAGCACTCAGCAAAAACTTATCTGAGTACCTGCTAGAAGTCCAGCTCTGTTTCATTCTAGGACGGAAGTCGATCACTCACAAAACTCACGTGCATAAAAAACTGGGAAACCCAAGGGCACAAGGGCGGAGGGCGGTAGCTCACGCCTGTAATCCTAGTACTCTGGGAGGCTGAGACAGGTGGATTGCCTAAGTGAAGAGAGACCCTGTCTCTAAATATAGCTGGGCTTTGTGGCAGGCGCCTGTAGTCCCAGCTACTTGGGAGGCTGAGACAAGAGAATCGGTTGGGCAGGGGGTTGAGTTTGCTGTGAGCTGTGAGGCCACCACACGCTACTGAGGGCAAGTGAAACTTTGTCTCAAAAAAAAAAAAAAAAAACCCGGACCACCCGCCCCCCCCGGGGGGGGGGGGGGGGGGGGGGGGGGGGGGGGGGGGGGGGGGGGGGGGGGGGGGGGGGGGGGGGGGGGGGGGGGGGGGGGGGGGGGGGGGGGGGGGGGGGGGGGGGGGGGGGGG
>CAUYTI010112261.1:0-10519 GCA_963575145.1 Galago senegalensis
AAATAAATGTCGAGATTTCTATTATTCATGGATTGGGAAACTCAGTATGACGATCTAATTCAAAGTATAGTAGGCTCTTTTGTCAAAGTTGACAGGTGATTTTAAAATGTACGTGGAAATACAAAAGGGCAGAACAGCCAAGAGAACTGAGAAGAAAAGGGAAGCTGGAAGGATTATACTGCCTCATTGTAAGACTCACTTAAAAGGCTTTACTACTGAGGGTAGCATATTACTGACACAAGGAAAGGTAAACAGGTAAAAAACCAGAAACTCCCCAAACAGAACCATGTATATAGTCACCTGGTTTATATCAGAGACACCGCTTAATTTACTGAGGGAAGATAGTCTTTTTAAAAAATGGTTAATCAATTGGGTATACCATACGAGGAAAAACCTGACCCCTAACTCATACCATATACAAAAATTAATTCAAGATAGATCGTAGTAAATATAAAAAGTAAACATAAAACATCTAGAAGAAAATATACAAGAGTTTTTTTCATACCTTTGAAGTAGGTAAAAATTTCTCAAATTATATAAAAACTAGTATTTATAAAAGAGAAGACAGAGCCAGGCACAGTGGCTCATGCTTGTGATCCTAGCACTCTGGGAGGCCAAGGTGGGTGGAGTGGTTGAATTCAAGAGTTTAAGACCAGCCTAGGCAAGAGCAAGACCTGGTCTCTACTAAACACAGAAAAACTAACCAGGCATGGTGGTGTGTGTAGTCCCAGCTACTTGGGAGGCTGAAGCAAGAGGATTGCTTGAGCCTAAGACTTTGAGGTTGCTGTGAGCCATGATGCCATGACACTCTACTATAGGTGACAAAGTGAGACTCTGTCTCAAAAAAAAAAAAAAAAGAGAGAAAATTGAGATATTAGACTTCATTAAAATCAAGAATTTCTCCTTATCAAAAGATACCAGTTAAGAGAATAAAAATGCAAGTCATAGACTGGGAGAAGACACTTGGAAGACATTTATCTGGCAAAGAACTTCTATTCAGAATACATAAAGAATTCCATCAAACTAATCAAAAATGGGCAAAAGACCTTAATCAACAATTTACCCTTCCCTGAAAGAAACAAAAAAGAAAACAGTCATTAAATTCATCTCATTAGCTATCTGGGAAATGCAAATTAAAACTAAAATGGGACATGACTCTCAAAAAAAAATGGCTCAAATAAAGACTGACACTATCTGGTTCTAACTATCAGATGGAGAAAATGAGAACCCTCTTATTATGCAGATTGTCAACTGATACAATCACCTCAAAACCTACCTGTCTGGCAGAATCTACAAGGCTAAATATACAGCTAGCCCATAATCCAATAGTTACTTCCTAGGTATACGCAAGAGAAATGAAGTATGTGCCCATCAAAAAGCATGTACTAGAGGGCAGCGCCTTTACCAAAAAATAAATAAATAGAAAGATTAGCCAGACATGGTGGCATCTGTCTGTAGTCCCTGTGTGGTCTACTTGGGAGGCTGAGGCGAGAGGATCTCTTGAGCCCAGTTTGAGGTTGGACTGAGATGTGGTGATACCATTGAACTCTAGCCTGGGGGCAGTACCTGTGGCTCAAAAGGAGTAGGGCGCCAGCCCCATATGCCAGAGGGGGCAGGTTCAAAGTCAGCCCCTGCCAAAAACTGCAAAAAAGAAAAAAAAAGCATGTACTAGAATGTTTATATTACTAACCACTTTATTAATATCTACAATCAGCAAATAACCCAAATATCCTCTTCACACAATAGTATGTTACCTATAATAACAAGGACAAGAAACCATTCATAACAGTTCATATTGCTGAGTTCCATTTATGAAAAGTTCAAGAAGAGGCAAAACTAATCTATGGTAAAGTCAGAACAGCGGTTACTTGAGGCAGCAGAATTGTCTGTGAAGGGGCAGGAGGGAGCATTCTCGAGGGCTGGGCTATTCTCCATCTTGATCTGAGCTGTGATTAAAAGCTCTTATGCATTTTTAAAACTTCAGTGAGCTGTACTTAAGATCTGTATGTGCTACCATATATGTATCACACCTTAATAGAAATATTTTTAAGTGTTCTATTAAATTTTTTAAGAGCTGCAAAGTGAACTTTACCTAAAGGTATATCAGTAACAGCTGCAATTCCCTTCATTTCCTCTTCAAAAGGGCCAGGAAAGTTGCCAAGTAGACCAGGCTGTAAAACAAAAAAATTAACAAGCATTCAACCTAAAAGCATGCATGGAGTGAGATCTGGTTTGGGGCATAAAATTTGTTCCCCTTGTTGCTACCAAAATAGGTGATAATCATTACTTTTCTGTTGCTCAAGCTAGAGTTCAATGGTATCACCACATCTCAGTCCAACCTCAAAATGGGCTCAAGAGATCCTCTCGCCTCAGCCTCCCAAGTAGACCACAGGGACTACAGACAAATGCCACCATGTCTGGCTAATCTTTCTATTTATTTATTTTTGGTAAAGAAGGGTCTCACTGTGTTGCTCAGGCTGGTCTCCAATTCCTGGCCTCAAGGGATCCTCTTGCCTCAGCCTCCCGAAGTGCTGGGATTATAGGTGTAAGCCATCACTCCAACCAAGAGTAATTTTTCTAAAACATTTTTACATCATATATACTTGAAAGATTCTATGTAATACTCAATATTAGGTCCTTATCTACAGACCTGTGATTCTTAGATTGTTTTTCCCAGCCTATATTCTTCCCATTCTCCAGAGTAGGTGGGACTATAAAACTTCCACCTGGATGAAACTATCATGACCCACAACACAAGAACATCATAACAAGCTCGTCTTATCTCCCCTCAAATTTACCCTCCTGCCAGTGAAATATGCCCTTATTTCCTTCCCACACAACAACCCTGCAGTACTTTATTCCATCACAGAAACATTTGTCATAGTTAAAGGCTGATCTTGGGGTAAGATGCATTAACTGAATTCTGTTAGCAAACAACAGATGCTGAACAAATCCAGTGGTGGGCGTCATACTTTCATTCTTAATAGCAACTACTCGCTAATGTCTAGATCACAATATAAATTCACAGCCTTTTGCTGAAATAATGTGCTTAAAATTCACAAGGCCCATTTTTCACCAACTTGGTAATTATAAGTAATATGACCTAACTAAGCATATTTTTCCCTAGGAATTCAAAGACTTGCACAAGTAGAATGTTCTAGCCAATTTAACAAACAAGTGTGACTTAATGAACATGTATTAAACCCACAACATCCAGGCACTGTGCTTTATATACATTAAGTCATTTAGTCCTTACAACCACGGTATGAAATAGACACTATTAGTAAATATCACGTCCCTGATGAGAAAACTGAAGTTTCACAGGTTAAGAAACTTGCCCAAGAACACGAAGCTAGTGTATGTGACTGAACCAGCCTTAAAACTCAATGTCTGATTCCAAGGCACCCAAAGCCTTTGCAATGCTGCCCTCCTAACTACCATTCAGAGCAGAGCAGAAATTAGGGCATGCAGAGTATGTGGAGATCTCTTCCCCTTTTGCTTCTACCAACATTTTTTATTTGGGGAAAGCCTGGTTGAGTACAAACAGAAAGGATAGCCTTAATCCAAGTCTCCAAGAGCACAGACAGGAGGAACACCAGGTTGGAGCTTGGCCAGTACACGTGCTACAGGAAGGATGTGCCCAGAGTGCACAGCCTCTGTGATAATAATTCTTGACCAGGGGAGCCCCCAGGAGAGATTTGGCAATGTCTAGGGACATTTCTGGTTGTCCCACCAGAAGGGCTGGTTACTAGGATCCAAAGGGCAGTAGCCAGGGATATGGCTAAGCATCCCGCAAGGCATGGGACAACCCCACAACAAAAAAAATCGCCCAACCCAAGATGGCATCAGTGCCCAAAATCTGTCTAGAAGGCCATGAGGATCCCTTTGGCGGCGGGTATCTAGGGACTGGGTCCTAAATGTCCTATTGGTTCCACAGAAATAATAAAGAGGCTGAGAAATGAAGTCTTCCTATGTGACCAGGAAGAGAAACTAAAATGGTTTGGCCATTGCACAGGCATAAGTAAAACTCAACCCAAGTGAGTTTCAAGAATGAGAGCTACCAAGGGACTCCACACAGTATAGGGCTTGCCTGAGTAAATCATTCAGTCATATCTAGAAAGATCTCTAGGTGCCCTGATAGACTCACACAAAATACTTAAGGAAAAAAAACCAACTTTTCAATAGTGAACTTATACACCTTAATATATATATGAAGGGCAAGAAATGTCGTACTCCCAGATGAAATACGTCCAGCTACCCACTGCTCTATAAAACAGTCCATACTTTCAAAAAACATTAAAGGGCAGTTAAGTGACAAAGTCTGCCAGGCTGTCATCCTAATACTATGAAGCCCCAGAATTTAAGTCCCTCTGAAGTTTTGACAGTGATCTACAATAAATGCAAATTTGTCAAAGTTCTTGAGAAGTTGCTGAATTATGCCTTCCAATAAATGCCAGAGCATTTTCTGAATTCTGTGTGCATATGTATATGTGTGTGTGCGCTTAAAATTTATTGTGGAAAATAATATTTCTTACCAACGTTTGGTCCACCATCTGCATAACTTTTCCACTTGGCACAAATGCATTTACTATATTCTTCAGGGAATTCACTATAACCTTTAGCTGAAAAATAAATAAATAAAACACTCAATAAAAGCATTAAAAAGTGCTGAGATTTAAGATTAATATTGCTAGAATAAAAACATTGGGTTCTTTTGACTTGCCCACATATAACTACAATAGGGATGCAATTTGAAAAAAAATTTTTTTTTTGAGACAGAGTCTCAGTATTTCGCCCTTGGCAGAGTGCTGTGACATCACAGCTCACAGCAGCCTCCAACTCTTGGGCTTAAGCGATTCTCTTGCCTGACCTTCCCAAGTAGCTGGGACTACAGGTGCCCACCATAATGCCCAGCTATTTTTTTGTTGCAGTTGTCATTGTTCAGCAGCTGGGTTTGAACCCACCTGCCTCGGTATATGTGGCTGGCACCCTAACCACTGAGCTATGGGCACCAAGTCTGAAAATATTTTTAATTAACATAGTAATACAGTGAGTCCAAGTTTATCTTTAAAATGACATTTGATTCTTAATTATCTAGATGAAGGGCGATGATACAAAGGGAAAGAAACAAAGGTCAAGTTTGCAAAACAGTATAAGAAGCTGTAGGGAAATGACATCTTTTCCTCTACTATTATTTTTTTTTCTGGTGACCTTTGAAAAAACTATCTTCCACTATGATTTACTGTACATGGCAGAAAGGTAACGAAAACACACTTTTAAACTATTTTGTGGATAACTTCATGAAGAATTCTTTTAAGAAGACAATTACATGCAGCAAAGTCAGAAATAAGAGATTAAACCATCACAGCGTACCTGTGGTGCCTTGTCAGCCATCAGTTCGTGCCATCTTTTGTAAGGCGGTAAATCGAGATTGATGGTGTACCATGGAACGGGGCCTCTGTAGCTGTAAGGAGAGGTGCATCATCTTGAAATGTGGAAAGTGGTTTTTTTGAAGGGGTTAGTTAGTTACATCTATAAGGATATACGACATAGTCTTAATAACAGCGTAGAAGTGGGTTACTCAAAGCAAAATTTGCAAAGAAAGTTCATTTTCTACCCAGTGTTTCCACCCTGTGTTGCACATACAGTCATAACCAGGCTCAGAAATCTTGGCCAAGAAGTGACATGTTAGGGAGGCTGGTGTGAACTGGACATATGTGAAGACAGCCGTGGTCCAGGAGCTGCAACCTGATTGTCACTGATGGAAAACACCCACCCTCTTTGTCCCCCCTCCTGATATTGGCAAAGATTTAGTGTAGGCTCTGGACACCTCACCAACTGCTTTCCAGGTTTCAGAATTCTCTCTCAAACAGTCTCACCAAATTATTGCCAGAAATTTCTCTCCACTGTTGGCTTCAGTAAGATCACCTGTTGAGCCCTGAGCGGCAACATGTATGAGCTTTCCCTGATCAGCTTCAGGAACCTCCACGATTCTCTCAGCTATCCTAATCTTCCCTACCACATACATCCTCTCTTTTCATTCTTCTGCTGTACTAAGCCCAAGCCCAAGCACTATTCTATCAGGTCCGTTCTCCAACTCCTTACTCTTCAATAGCAATTTCAACTATGAGGACCTAGCAGTGCCCATTCCCTCATCAGTGGAGCTGGGCCATATTTCTGGCCACTACAGTAATCCTGTCACTATAGGAACATTACATTCTGGCACTCGTTATTGCAGTGAAATAATTTTTAAGGGTGTGGCATTCAGTGATTTATCACCTTAAACCTTTGCCTAAAGATGGCCATCATCTGATCCACTGATTTGCTCTAGGAAAGTATAGGGTGTATTCTGGGGTGTGCTACTAGGCTATCAGTCTCCTAAATTAAAATGTTATTTAGACTGATGTATATAGCTGGGGATGGGCTATCTCCTAAAAGTCATGAACTGTGTTTCTATTTATGCTTCTACTGCAATGAACAATTGCTTGGTTCCCTACATAATGCTGCTGAGCTTGGCACTTGTGTATGTATATCTAAGGTTTTATGAAACTGGTAACCAGCAGCCACTTATGTTATGATTTAGATAGCAAAGCAAAGCCACTTCATTTTAGAACCTAAGTTTAAACAACATCACAGTTAAATTTTGTTCTTTTCAATGTACTTTCAAGTTCCCTTCTTTCTTAGGAGCTGATATCTACATGAAATACTATAAAACTTATATCTTAGAAAAAAGCTTTTCATTACAACAAATTAATTCCATTTCTGACTATAACTTCATGTGTAAAATTTGTCCCATAATAAGTTATGGTTTTTTTAATAAATATTTCCCTTTTTCCATCATCAGGGGAAAGCGTGAACACAGTCCCTCCACTACCACAAATTATGCAGTCGAGTTTCCCACATCTGGGTAAATCGCAGGGGTCAGCACATCTGGAGTGCAATGGATAAGCCTCGCCCTGGGAAAACCACCTTCATGATCATAGTATCTCCCCTGCCAGGTAAGTATACAATAAGTTATTATTGTTCCCCCTATTACGGGCAGGTGCTACCAACCTCCCCTTCTCTTCCCACATGTGTATACTTGGATTTCTGTGTCTAATAGCAAAGATAAAACAGTGGGTCACAGATTAAGTGTTCTTCCTATGATCTCCAATCAGCTGCTCTTCCCTTCATAACATCCAACCACCAATCCCAAACCATGCCACAAATTATATCTGCCATAAACTCCCGATTCTTTTTCAGTCCAGAGTCTTGGACAGGATCAAGGATTTTAGAAAAAATAAAGGATTTTACTTGCACCACTATAAAGGATTATAATGAAGTGAGGTTGACAAGACCCTCAAAACCTCACCATAATAAAACCTCCACTAATCAGGATTTTTCTGAGAGAACTGTTAATCTAATCGACAAAATTGTTAACAACTAAAGCTTAGCCACAACCCCACTTTTTATCTCTCCTTAAACAGTTTTCTAAAGTATCTCAGGATTGAACCTTTGTATCTCAATTTCCTATAGAAATAAGAGTACTGACCTTATGAGAGCAGGGAGGATTACAGGAAATATGCAAGAAATACTTAGCAGCCTTGGTATTCAATCAGTAGTAGTTACCACAGAATATTTTCCTACTTTCGTACAAACAACAAATATCATTTAATCATTCTTAAGACTTAGCATCTGCAATGTCCACATTATTATAACATCAATCATATTGCCTGGCCCCAGCTGGCTCCCCAGGTGGCTTGGAAACTAGACCAAGTGACACAACATGACATATACAAATGAGGGAACACATGCCAAGCACCCAGTGAGCAGTGGGGAAGAAATGCTTAATGGGGTTCATGAGATACAGGGGTGATCTGGCTATCAGCTCCTTTATCTCCAGTATAGATTTGACCAGTCGTGCTGGCTAGACAGGTATCTTTTTCTTTCTTCACAACTGCCCGTGCACACTGTCAAAATCTATGCTCTCGATTGAAGTAGACGACCTCACAGGTACAGGCAGACCATTTGTGACTCAAAGGTGCATAAACACCACAATTCTCTCCCGGATCTCAAGATCCATTTAAAGTTGAGAGGGGAGAAGGATCAGAGCAAAGGACTTTTGTGTAGGAAACCAGGTGAGCGAGGTAGAAAGAAATCCTGTGGAAACACCAATGCAAGGAAAGAAACATACCTGATGTGTATGGATAAATGTGCATTTGTTTAGGTGTAGGTGTATGTATACATGCACGCACACACACACTTGGCAACATGCAGCCAGTAAATGCCGAATCAGGGATGGTTTACAGTTTGCAGGGCAATCAACTCAGACACATGGGAAGCGGAGGGAGCAGACAAAGGCCTTAAGCGAGGAAGATACTCATAAAACGTTCAATGAATTGGGGCAGTTGAGACCAAGCAAGAGATGTAATCAGTAAGGTACTAAAGGCCAGTATGATGCCAGTGACGACAAAAAGAAAGACCAGGTCAGCGCAGAGGCTCACGCCTTGTAAACCCAGCAGTCTGGGAGGCCGAGGCCAGTGGATCGCTTGAGATCAAGAGTTTGAGACCAGCCTGACCAAGAGCAAGACCCATCTCTAAAAATAGAATAAAGTAGAAAGAAACTAGCCAGGCATCATGGAGGACGCTGCTGAGGCAAGAGGATTGCTCAAGTCTGGGAGTTCAAGGTTGCTGTGAGCTATGATGATGCCATGGCACTCTATCCAGGGCGAAAGAGTGAAATTTTGTTTCAAAAAAAAAAAAGAAAGAAAGAAAGAAAGGAAGACCTTTAGGGAGCAGACCATTAAAGAGCTGGAGGGTGCACTGGTTCTAGAAGACCATCGAAACTGCTTATCTCTAAGTTATGTCCTGCCGAACAGTCACCTCTTTCTACATAAAGGTGAGTTAAGTTGAAAGAATTTAGTTTATTACAGTATCACGGTATCTGGGATAGAGGCTATTTAGAATACATAATTTAAATGAGCGGTACAATTAATTTGGAATGTTACAAAAACTGACAATGTCGTCTTGATGTCACTGGTTAGCGTGTGCTCTATTTCCCCCCTACCCTCACAGACTACTTTCAGTGAGAGGGAAGACCAGTCCCTATACCTCTTTCTTCTTTCCCATATATATAACTGGTTCCCCGACACCCCCTGGGCCTGTAAGATATGTTTTTCTCATAGGCTCATTTAATCACTAAGCATTTGGAAAGGCTAAAATCTAGACTAAAAATATCAATTTTAAAACACATTAAAACATGGCATTGGCCCTTCTTTTATGTGCTCTAATCCTGTTTTGTCCTCAGCAGTTTTATTATATGAAGGCTTATTTCCAGAATCTTTCACATAAGAAGTCTTATGATTTTTTTGTCCCAATATAATTTGGGGGTTATATCCTGACACCACAGTGAATCGAAGGTCAGTTCAACTACAGGCCTTGCATTTGTCAAAGATGAGAAAAATGCTTAATAGCAGAAGAATTTAGTAGACCATGGAAATCCTGTTCTTTCGTGTGACTCTGATAGGCCAGAAATGGACACGTTAATTATGGAGTATTTTCATATTTGTCTAAGATCTTATGCAAATACATAACACACAAGCCTGAGGGAAAAAAATCTTTGTCCAGGATAGAAGACATGGCTTCAGTTTTTATTCACTGCCATGATTTTATGAGAGCTCATTACATAGGCAAAAATCTCCACCAAGGTCAAAGTGAGTTTAGATCAGCTGATGTTTACTCACGTTGGTCCAGAGGGAGGATAGGTCGATTTTCTACAGTCTTCCGTCCACTACAAAACAAAGAAAATTTCAAGTTTCAAAAAAATAGGTGTTGGCTAACGAATATGCCATTTTCAAAAGGCGTTACCATCTGTGAAGACAAAATCACTATGATTTTGTCCTTCTAGACCATTTCAATACTTAAGTCTTTGTAAGAAAACTTTTAAAATCCCCAACCATTAAGTGCATTTTCAGTCTCAATTCAACTCACACAAGTGCTGTGATTTGGTTCATAGACCGTAAACACATAGAATTTTGAAGAAATGTAAGCAGGGAGAAAAATGTTTTCGAAGGGTTGATTTATCACTAGAAGTAAATGACTTGATAGGATGTGATATTATCTGAATGTACAAGCCAACTCTATCACAACCTGTCCAGGATTTGCCTCCCAAACCAGATTTTCAGGGCACAGTGCACTGGGGCCTTCATAACCTTTCTGTCACTTACCATCCCAGCTTCGTGTCCTGACACTTCTCCCCTCATATTTATAGCTACATGCAAGTTCCTCCTGAGTCCTCACCCCGCTGCGGGCTCACCTTAGCCCGGGCACATGATGTTTGCTCTTGCGGGAATGCCCTTCCCTACCTGGTGAATCTTGTTCTAACTTCGAACATCCACTTTGAATATTTTCTTTTTTATGCAATCTTCATCTATCTCCCATATGAAAATAGGCATCTCTTCCTCTGTACTCCCACAGCATTTGTACACAGCCTCATCACCATATTTGTGACACTGAGTTATATAAATATGTGTTTGTGTCT
>CAUYTI010112262.1:0-10614 GCA_963575145.1 Galago senegalensis
ACAGGCGCCCGCCACAACGCCCGGCTATTTTTTGGTTGCAGCCGTCATTGTTGTTTGGCGGGTCCGGGCTGGGGATTGGAACCCGCCACCTTAGGTGTACGTGGCTGGCGCCTTAGCCGGTTGAGCTATAGGTGCCGAGCCGAGCTTTATAATATTTTAATATGAATTTGATGTTAAAGTTATATGTAGGCCAAATTTATGTCTGTTTTGGTATTGTAACTAGGTTCCTTTTATTTGTCTAATAGCTTCTAACCAATTATTATAGGTATATAAGAAAGATATGTGGTTTTTTAAAGACAATAGAACCTCTGTATGTTGACCACCCAAGGGACTGTAACAAACTGGTCAATATAAGGAACTAGGCCTACTATGCTGATACGTACGTGTAGTGCATATTCAGTCTATAAAAATTAGGTCAGCATAAGGGGATCAATATAGGGAGGTGGTCAACTATGGAGGGTCTACTGTATGTGTTTTTCCTATTTAGCTACCTTACTCTGAATTCTCACTAAAGAGTTTCTGAGTTTCTCTACTAAGAATATCTGCAAGTAATATGGTTATCTACGAATAACTTTCTCATCTTTTAAAAAATAGTGCTTCTATTATATAAACATAATGCTGACTGTTGGTTTGACGTAATCAATCTTTTTCTTCTTAAGAAATTGTCCTATTCCCAATTCATTAAGAGATTTTTTTTTTAAAGAAGTGGGAGTTCCCCAAATTTTTATTTTATTGCTGCGATGCTAAAAATTGAAAAGATTATACACAGACAAGGGGGAAATTTGCATAATAAAAATACATTGAATTGCTTCCATAGATAAAATTCAGATGAAAGCTAACAGGCAAACAAAAAACATGATAGAAAACTGAGTATGAGGCCAGGCACAGTCGCTCATACCTATAAATAATCCTTGCACTCTGAAAGGTTAAGGCAGGTGGATTGCCTGAGCTCACAGGTTCCAGACCAGCCTGAGCCAGAGTGATACCCAACTCTATAAATAGCCAGTGTTGTGGTAGGCGCCTATAGTCCCAGCTACTCGGGAGGCTGAGGCAAGAGGATAACTTGAGCCCAAAAGTTAGAGGTTACTGTGAGCTATGTCACTGAGGGTGACAAAGTGAGACTCTATCTCAAAAAAAAAAAAAAAAGAAAAAAATACTGAGTATATAATTTTATTGGTCTTCCTTCCCAGTTTCTTTTACATCTAGTGCCTAACTCTTAATTGTTCTTGCTTTTTGACTTATATTAATATAGTAAAGAGTCAGTGGTTTTCTCTATTTCTACCTTTTACACTAAGGAATCCCCTGAGATGGGTCATCATTCTACACTTTACTACGTACTATGCTTTCCCAGCAACATTTTCAAGAAAATCGTGGTCTTATTCTATATGAAATTAATTTTTCAATTCATTATTAGCAAACCTCAAAGTAGAAATTGGCAGTGCTTTAAAAAAAGTTACTCTTATTTTAAAATAACTTTGTGTCTATTATAGAAAATTTATAGAGTATAAGTAAGTGGTTAATTTTAAATAAATCCCATCAACCAGAGATAACCACTATTTATATTTTTTCTTTACATATGTATTTACATACACATTTTAAAAAAGAAAAGTAAAATCACATTATGCATGCTATTTGAATCATGATATTTTGTCAGAGCTTGAAATCTTCCTCTCCAACATGATTTTTAAATACCATACATCACCGTGCAACTGTATTTAACCAATTCGTTCTTGGTGCACATTTACGGTATTTTACATATGTTTAATTAATGTTTTTTAGATTTATCATTGAAGAATGTTAAATAACTAATTCTCCCATCCATAATTCCTTTCCTAGAGGTACTTTTCTGACAAATTCAAATACTAGAAAAATGAAGGGCTTAGAGTCATACAGACCCTGAATTTGAATTCTGCTCTGCCACATACTAGTTGTATGACCTCAAAAAGGAAAAATGGATATAAGGTACATTCACAGAGTAGACATTTCTTGTTCCCTTTGTTTCACCTTTTAGTGTTTTGGCCCAGTACAATGCTATTCTTGAGGAACTTTGTAAAGACATTTTAGTATTCTTACTCCCTAAACTAAAAACTGACTTTTAGCTTTGGCTACTAATATTCATTTTGTAGTTGTCAGTTTTAACATTTTGTTTCTGTCTCTTTTTCTCCTAGAGATAAGATTTCAGTTTCCACAGCTGACTGGAGTACTTACTCTTGCTTTTTTTATTCATAATTGTATTATCACACTCTTGAAGAACAATAAGAATCAAGAAAACAATGTGAGTAATTATCTGAGGAATTGACTTGTATCTCACAAGGATACACATTTTAAGTCAGTATTTGAAGCACTTTATATTTGGGGTACACTTATGTAACTTTGTTATAGTATGTTAATTTTTAAATTTAATCATAGAGCAGGGGGTCAGCAAATTTTTCTGTAAAGATTTAGATGGTAAATATTTTCAGCTTTGAGGGCCATATAGGTTGATACCACTATTCAACTTTGTTGTTGTGGCATGGAAATAACTGTATATGATAAGTAAACAAATGGGTGGTGGCTATTTTCAATAAAACTTTATTTACGGAAACAGACAGCAGGCCAGATTTGGCCCAGAGACCATAGTTTGCCAACCCCTACCATAGAGCAACCACCAAAAAAAAGATTACAGCTAAGGAACCCATAATGGTGATACAATCATAAAAATTACTCAACTGACCCAAAAGAAGACATGGTAAGAAAAAGATAGAATAGATAGAACAAATAAAAAAACAAATAAACAAAATAGTAGATTTAAACCCAATCATACACATAATTACATTATATATAAATGGTCCAAAGACTGCAGTTAAAAGATAGAGATTGTCAGACTGGTTAAAAGATAAAACCTAATTATACACTGTCTCTGTTAAACATGAAAATATGCCATGCAAACATTAGACATTGGAAAAGTAGAATGACTGTGTTAATATCAGACAAAGTAGAACAATGAATATTGCCAGATATAAAATCCTAATGATCTTTAGGAATCAGTTCATCAGGAAGACATGATAATCCTAAATGTATATGTACCCAATGACGGGAGCTTCAAAGTAACTGAAGTAAAAAGTACCAAACTGAAAAGAGAAGTTGACAAATCCACAATTATAATTGGAGATGTTATCATTCCTCCTTCAGTAATTGATAAAACAAATAGATAAAAATACAGATTTAGACAGCATGAAAAACACTATCAACCTACTTGATCTAATAGTCATAAAAGTCTTCTATCTACATCAACTGTACATTATTTTTATTTATTTATTTATTTATTTATTTATTTATTTATTTATTTTGGCCAGGGCTAAATATAGGGTTCATTTTTTTGAACCCGCCACCTCCAGCATATGGGACTGGTGCCCCTACCCTTTTGAGCCACAGGTGTCGCCCTGCTGTACATTATTTTTAAATACACAGGAATATTTACCAAAATAGATCATATACTGAATCATAAAACAAGTCTCAATAAATGTAAAAGTATTGAAATCATACAAAGAATCTTCTACTATAATGCAGTGAAGTTACAAATTAATAATAAAGAAATGTGGGAAATTCACAAATATGTGGGAATTAAACAACATACTCCTAAATAACCACTGAGTCAAAAAAAAATCACAAGGAAAATTAGAAAATACCTTGAGATAATTAAAATTCAATATACCAAAACATATGATATGTAGCTAAAGAAGTACTCAGAGGAAATTACATACCTGTAAACACCTTCATTAAAAATGGAGAAAGGGGGCAGCACCTGTGGCTCAGAGGGGTAGGCCCAGCCCCATATGCCGGAGGTGGTGGCTTCTAATCTAGCCCCAGCCAAAAAAAAAAAAAGGAGAAAGTTTTCAAACCAAAAACCTAATCTTCTACCATAAGCCATTGGAAAAGGAAGAGCAAACTAAACCCAAAGCACATAGAAATTGTCTAGTTACTAGTTGACTTGTTTACAGATTTTGAGCTCAATTTAAGTTTCTAACCATGTAAAAAAAATCATGATGAAGCTCAAATAGAAGTCTATGTAGTTGTTACTGAAAATACAAAGGAAAGAAGGGTTCGTTGTGCCTAGGGATTCTGAGAAGGCTTTGAGTAAGGGGTAATGTTTGACAAAGTCATTATGAAGGCAAAAGCTTTCTAGATGGAGGGAAGTTATCTCTCAAATGAGGGCAAGTCAAGCCCATTCTTCTTGGTCCTTACTCACCACACATCTGACATGTTACTTGTAAATGGAGTTGGAGTTGAGTAAGTCTATATTTTCTATACTTCCTAATTTGGTCACCTTACCTCACATATCATTTTCTTCATGTGTGAAAACAGCATTAATGATACTTACCTGTCAGAGCTGTAATGAGAATTAAATATTATAAAATAGGAAACATGTTTAACATGATCTGCCATACAATAGAGACTGGAAATTTTTAGGTTTTTTTTACCCTTTCTCTTCTGATATGTACAACCTCTTTTCATAAGTCAACTTAGATAAAGTACCCCAGAAACCCATTTTGTGGGTAGAATTCTCATGCATTGGATTATTATATCCATAAGGCTGTGCTTTTCAAACTTTACCACCAAAGTCTCCCTAATAACAGAGAACAATATACCTTGTATACCTGGGAATCTGAGGAACAATGTTATTTCATAAAATTCTCATGTTTTGTCTTAAAAACTCATACACATTTTTATGTACCCAAAATTAGTTTGTGTTACTAGACAACAGCCTCAAAGTGATAAGTTAAGTTACAGGCAGTTCTCGTGTTGCATGGTTCCTACTTATGCACAAATTTTAGTTACTGTCGTTTAGTTAAATTTCATCAGTCCCCCCCTCAATATTGTTTGAAGTTCAGTTGCCACAAGATTTGAACTATGAGTACTTGCATGAAGTAGAAGCTGCTAGCCCTTTAGTTTTCAAATTACTATGTAAATAACAGGCTCACCAGGACTAGTGACCAGTCACATTACTTCTTTCACAGTCTGTCAGTGGTTGGTCACTGCGCATGTTAGTCACTTTATTCACAAACTGCAGAGTAGGTAGTAATGTTGTCTCTTTGTCTCCCTGTGATAACCTGATGTGATGTTTTTATAAAAATGAATAATTGAAAGAGGGAATTGGGGCCGGGCATGGTGGCTCACACCTGTAATCCTGCCACTCTGTGAGGCCAAGGCTGGTAGATCTCCTGAGCTCAGGAGTTGGAGACCAGTCTGAACAAGAATGAGACTCCATTTCTAAAAATAGCCAGGCATTGTGGTAAGCACCAATAGTCCCAGCTACTCAGGAACTGAAGCAAGAGGATCATTTGAGCCTAGGAGTTTGAGGATGCTGTGAGCTATGACACCATGGCACTCTACCCAGGGCAACAGAGTAACACTGTCTCAAAAAAAGGAATTGGTAAACAAAGGCAAAAGTACAGCAATGAAACAAAAAGCAAGAATAGTATAAGTGAAATTTGAATTAAACCTAAATAAAATTAGAAAAGAAATAGCCAATTATGGAAATGTTGACTCTACTGCCATTCGAGAAACTCTAGATACGCAGCCAGAGGAACTTAGGGAAGGTGAACTTATCAACATATATTTAGAAAATGATTGTGGTAACAAAAATGAAGAAATCTCAGATGAAGTAACACTGTCAGAAAACTTCACATTAATTCTTGGAGATATATCATAACATTGAAAGCACAAAGGATAAAATCTTAGAAGCAGATGCAAAGTTAGAATAAAGAACTATGATGGTTCACTAAAACACAGAAAAATGCTTACTACAATTGTAATTTATACAATGAGGAGACAAGAATAGTTCAAAGTATTCTTACTAAGTTTCTACAAAGAAATAAAATATTTTAATTCTCAATGCTTCTGATATTTTAAGTTATAGTGTACTAAATCAATAAATACTAGTTTTAGTATTTACTCATTTCCCTAGACACGTATAACTAACAGTAAGAGAGTTTTTAATGTTTTGACAAAAATTGTTAAAGATCTCAGTGTTACTGGATGAAGAGGGTCTGGCAGACTGTCAGTCACTGTTAGCCAATATGTGGGATAGGGATAGGTCTAAACTTTATCAGAAGGTTGGCAATTTTGGAGAACAATGAGAGTAGTTTTTTTAAGACTTTTGTTTTTCATTTTTAAAATTATAGTTTTATATATAAAAGTTTACGGCTGGGCGCAGTGGCTCACACCTGTAACCCTAGCACTCTGGGAGGCCAAGGTGAGTGGATTCACTTGAGCTCACAAGTTCAAGACCAGCCTGATTAAGAGTGAGACCTCATCTCTACTAAAAATGAAAAAACACTGAGACAGGCGGAGCACTCAAGTGCAAAAGTTTGAGGTTGCTGTGAGCTATAACACCATGGTATTCTACCAAGGGCAACAAAGTGAGACTTAGTCTAAAAAGTAAATAAATAAAAGTTTAAAGACTACATTAACTTTTATTTTAAATAATAATTAGTATAACTTAGTGATTTATTATATTTCAACTTTTCATTTAAAAGTTAATTTCTTAATTAATCTACTTAAGCTATTTAAGATAGGCATCTTTGGGGGAGGGAATTAAATTTATGAAACAATAAGAATAGGAGACAGGAAGTAAAGGTCACTTAGAACCAAAACCCACCAAACCAGCTGTGTCATCTCAGCCTGAGCTTGAATGAGTCTGTCTTATTCTCACTACATGTGCTTTCATTTCTCACTCTTATTATCATACTTCATATCTATGAAATAGATTTTAAGTAGAAATAATTATTAAGATTTATTGTATTTGTCTAGGGATTGAATTTATTTGGGTGAGGGATATGTTTAAAGTTACATTCCAAATAACATGTAGTATAGTTAATAAAAGACAAGGGGTATATTAAATGTAATAATAAATAAATAAATATGTCTAAGAATAATACTTTTTTATTCTGACCATTGAAGTTTTTAACTTTTATCTCTGCCCAGTTTTCGTAGTTTATTGGTCTGGCTTGAGTTTGTTGGATTTTTCAGAGGGATAGGGCTAGATGTGGGAATGACATAACCTAGATAGCTTCACTGTTGTAGGGGTTGTGAGGAAGACCTCTTAGAGGCCAGTCTCTTTTCTCTTGAGTTGGTCGTCAGGTCTTTTTCTCTAAGTCTTGAGGATAACCTGGCTATCGGCTGGAAGGTCGTGAAGCTCAGGAGGTGGCCAGGCATAAGGTTTTTGGTCTGGGTGGGTCAGTTATTGGAATATAGGACTTGGAAGATATCTTAAAAATTATTTGGGGGGTAAGGCGCCAGCCATGTACACCTAAGGTGGCAGGTTCGAATCCCCAGCCCGGACCCGCCAAACAACAATGACAGCTGCAACCAAAAAATAGCCGGGCGTTGTGGCAGGCACCTGTGGTCCCAGCTACTTGGGAGGCGGAGGCAAGAGACTCGCTTAAGCCCAGGAGTTAGAGGTTGCTGTGAGCTGTAATGCCACGGCACTCTACCCAGGGGGATAGCTTGAGGCTCTGTCTCAAAAAAAAAAAAAAATTATTTGGGGGTAAAAAAGTAAACAGAGGTCTAATCTAGCTTTTCTAAGTCAACATGGACAAAATCAGGGTTGTGAAATCACTTAGTAGTTACTTGGGATAGTGAGTTGAGTGATTTTTGCTGAGCCTTAAGGTTTTTGTACTCTTTTTTATATTAGTCTTAGAGTCAGAAACAAATTTTTAATTTTTTTTTTACATATAATCTATAGATTGGGACAAGCATATTAAAATATTTTTAATTTTTTTTAGTGTCTACCTTGAAATTAACAGATTTTACATATTAAAACTTAATATGTTATTTCAAGACTAAAAAGCAGTAAGAAAAAACAAGTTGGGATAAATCTGACTCTTGTATGTAATTTTATATTTTTTGGCAGGTCTTTTAGTCTTTTTTTATTTTTTTTATTTTTTTTTTGAGACAGAGCCTCAAGCTGTCCCCCTGGGTAGAATGCCGTGGCATTACAGCTCACAGTAACCTCTAACTCCTAGGCTCAAGCGAGTCTCCTGCCTCCGCCTCCCAAGTAGCTGGGACCACAGGCACCCGCCACAATGCCCAGCTATTTTTTGGTTGCAGCCGTCGTTGTTTGGCGGGTCCAGGCTGGATTCCAACCCACCACCTTAGGTGTACGTGGCTGGCACCTTAGCCGGTTGAGCTATAGGCGCCGAGCCAAGTCTTATGAACAGATTAATTTGGTTAAACAACTATGTGTAATTTTATGTGCTGGCATTGTAGACGAAGCTGGTATCTAATATAGGTAAGCTGTAGTTTTTTTATTTTTTAATTCTATTTTGTCCTTTTTTTATTTTATTAAAAATAGTTCACAGCAGGATTAATTTATTTGTCAAAATAAACTGTATTTTAAGTATACTGAGTCTGATTATTTATATAAAGTGTAAGAATAATTATTATTTAGGCTCTTTTTTAAACTGGCTTTACTGGAAATTTTATAAGGAATGTCAGATTAGACTTGAAAGTCTCTTGCAAGTCAAAGAGAGACTTGTGTCATTATTGTGTCATTATTTATCTTTTTATCTTTTTTATGGTTTGTCTTTTATTTATGTATTAAGTAAATTATTTTTTCAAGGTCTCAAAGTAACTTGAAGTTTTTAGACCTGTCAGAAAGTAACATTTTTTATTTATCACAGATTTGGAAATGTTATTGATGAGATATCTAGCCAGCCACATACACCAGAGCTGGTGGGTTCTAAAACAACCCAGGGCCTGCCAAACAACATGACAACTACAACCAGAAAATTAGCCAGGCATCTGTAGTCCCAGATACTTGGGAGGCTGATACTTACGCCCAGGAGTTTAAGGTTGCTGTGAGCTGTGATACTATGGCATTCTACCCAGGGCAACAGCTTGAGGCTCTGTCTCAAAATAAATTAATAAATAATAAAATTTTGTCCTAAAACAAAATGACTAGTTATTAAAAAATAAATAAATAGACTCAGCGCCTGTGGCTCAAGTGGCTAAGGTGCCAGCCACATACACCTAAGGTGGTGGGTTCAAATCCAACCCAGGCCAGCCAAACAACACTGACGGCTGCAACCAAAAAATAGCCGGGTGTTTTGGCGGGTGCCTGTGGTCCCAGCTACTTGGAAGGCTGAGGCAGGAGACTCGCTTGAGCCCAAGAGTTGGAGGTTGCTGTGAGCTTTGATGCCACGGCACTCTACCCAGGGTGACAGCTTGAGGCTCTGTCTCAAAAATAAATAAATAAATAAATAAATAAAAAGAAAGGCAAAACAAAAAGTTGAACATATTTATAAATTGTCTGTGCAGGTTAAATAAAACACATAAAAGAAAATTTTTATAATAAACTAATCCTATTTTATAAAAAGTAGTGTTTTGAAAATAAGAAAAATTAAATAAAAACATAACATTATATAAAAAAAGATCTTATGTAGTCAAGATAAAGTTTTTTTTTATAAACACTACTTTCTATAAAATAGGATCACAGTTTATTATAAACCTATTTATTGGGCCAAACTGATAATTAGAAGATTTAAAAGGCAAAAATCTTATTCTTTGATAAAGACTCAGTTTCTCAAACAGTCTTAAAACCTGAAGTATTATGTTTTATAAATGAGAGACATTTTATGGAGTATAACATGACTTTAAGGTTTTAAGTTATTGAAAAGTATTTTAAAACCACAACATAGGCATCATCCCTGATGCCTTTCCTGGTTCTCTTAAGTCTTACATAGCCACATGGCATCACAGATGGCTGCAAAGGATAGGACTTATCTGTGTCTTTAATTTATTTACCAAGTGCAGCATTTAAGACAGAAAGCAGGAAGAATAGATTACCCAGGGGGTAAAGTTGGAGCAGGGAAGGGGCCATGTGGGCTATACTGTGCCTTGTAGTTGCTGTCTTAGGCAAAGAGAATACATCCCTAGGCCTCACCAGTGGCAGTTCTATAATCTTTAAATATCTGAACTTTAACAACAGGTTTAAAACTAATTTTATTTATCAAAGAATACTAAAGTCACCTGTACAAAAGGCATTTGAGTTCTTTTCTGTTTTTCTGATAAAATATTTGATGTATGTGCTTATTTTTTCTTTTTGGTAGTGAAAAGTCACAGGCACAAGACATATACAGACACACAAGCAGACAGACATACAGACAGAAGCAGAATTTCTATTTGCCAGCTTTTAAACATATATTTTTATTTAGACTATTAATTTTTTAAATTGTGTAATTTATTTATCTTAGCAGTTTACCTAGGTTTTAATTATTGTTTTTAAACTCATTGTTTAATTTATTGTTTAGTTACTGTTTTTAAACTCATAAATTTTACTAAGAAAAAAACAAACCAGCTTGGTGCCTGTGGCTCAAGCGTCTAGGGTGCCAGCCACATACACCTAAGGTGGCGGGTTCGAATCCCCAGCCTGGGCCCGCCAAACAACAATGATGGCTGCAACCAAAAAATGGCCAGGCATTGTGGCAGGCGCCTGTGGTCCCAGCTACTTGGGAGGCTGAGGCAGGAGACTCACTTAAGCCCAGGAGTTGGAGGTTGCTGTGAGCTGTGATGCCATGGCACTCTACCCAGGGGGACAGCTTGAGGCTCTGTCTCAAAAAAAAAAAAGAAAAA
>CAUYTI010112263.1:0-10952 GCA_963575145.1 Galago senegalensis
TTCTTACCTTTTTTTTTGGAGACAGAGCCTCAAGCTGTCCCCCTGGGTAGAGTGCTGTGACATTACAGCTCACAGCAACCTCCAACTCCTGGGCTCAAGTGAGTCTCTTGCCTCCGCCTCCCAAGTAGCTGGGACCACAGGCGCCGCCACAACGCCCGGCTATTTTTTGGTTGCAGCCGTCATTGTTGTTTGGCGGGTCCGGGCTGGGGATTCAAACCTGCCACCTTAGGTGTACGTGGCTGGCGCCTTAGCTGGTTGAGCTATAGGCGCCAAGCCCTTACCTTTGTTTAAAAGCAAAACAAAAGAAATTCTTTGACACTGTCTACTTATTTTGCATATAAGTAGCAATAAATGTTTATGAATTGATTTTTTTTTTTTTATACAGGGCCTCAAGCTGTCCCCCTGGGTAGGGTGCCATGGCATCACAGCTCACAGCAACCTCCAATTCCTGGGCTCAAGCAAGTCTCCTGCCTCCGCATCCCAAATAGCTGGGACCACAGGCACCTACCACAGCGCCCGGCTATTTTTTGGTTGCAGCCGTCATTGTTTGGCAGGCCCGGGCTTGATTCAAACCTGCCACCTTAGGTGTTTGTGGCTGGCGCCCTAGCCACTTGAGCCACAGGCGCCAAGCCGAGTTGATTTTTTCTTGAGAAATCTTGTAAGATCAGTAAGTCTTTGATACCTATTTACATATGAATTATCCATCCTATCCATCCGTATGATTTTTTTTTTTTTTTTATTTTGAGAAAGAATCTCACTCAGTATCCCTGGGTAGAGTGCAGTGACATGTTAGCTTACAGCAACCTCAAACTCTCTTGGGCTTCAGCAATCCTCTTATCTCAGCTTCCTCAGTAGCTGCGACTACAGATTCTTGATGGTATGGAGAGGAATAAGGGCCACAGCAATGTCCGGCTTGGATTTTTTTTCTATTTTTAATAGAAATGGGGTTTGTTCTTGCTCAGACTGGTCTCAAACTCCTGAGCTCAGGCAGTCTGCTTATCCACCCCCTTCAGCCTCCCAGGATAACTGGCATGAACAACCATGCCTGGCCAGCTGTGAATTTCTTTTTCTTTTTTTTTTTTTTTGAGACAAGAGTCTTGAGCTGTTGCCCTCTGTAGAGTCCTATAACATCATAGCTCACAGCAACCTCCAGTTTGGGCTCAAGTGATCCTCTTGCCTCAGGTTTTCTATTTTTAGTAGAGACAGAGTCTTGCTTTTGTTCTGGCTGGTCTTGAACTCAAGCAACCCACACGCCTTGGCCTCCCAGAGTGCTAGGATTGCAGGCGTGAGCCACCGTGCCTGGCTGTGAATTTCTTTTTATGAAACATTTTCCTTTGTTTTCAAAGTTGCCACTTCTCTGTAGGCTACAGCATAGAATGTGACTTATATGCTCTGTTTTCTCCTTCCTAGGCACTTAAAAATTGTTCTATAATAAGATCCAATTTACTTTTTCCTAAAGCTTTCTCAAACTTCCCCAAGTAGAGTTGGTAGTATTCTTTTCTGTAGTTTTCTAGTATTTCATAAACACTGCTTTTTAAAACTTAGCCTTATTGAAGTATAACTTACATAAACAAAGTTCCCTCATGTCTCTTTTGTAGTCATTCTTCTCCCCTCTACTCTGACCCAAATCTCTTGATTTTTATTTTGTGTCACTATGGTTTTGTCTTCTCTGGAATTTCATGTAAATGCAATCATAGAATGTGTTCACTTTTGATTCTGACTTTTTACTTAACATAATGATTTTGAGGTGATGTGTAGTTTATCAGTTGAGTCTTTGTAACTATATGAATGTTTTATTTATAAAACAAATTTTACAAAAAATTTCTTGATCCATTTCCCAGTTGATGGACAGTTGTGTTGTTTACAGTTTTTTTTTTTTTAAAGAAAACTGCTATAAACATTCATGTACAGGTTTTTTAAAAGCCTCTTTTAACATTAACTACAGTACCTTTTATTTGGAGATCTAGTGGTAGAGCTGTTAAGAGTGAAAGCCCTGCGTGGCACCTGTGGCTCAAGGAGTAGGGTGCTAGCCCCATATGCTAGAGGTGGTGGGTTCAAACCCAGCCCTGGCCAAAAACTACCAAAAAAAAAAAAGAGTGAAAGCCCTGGAGTTAGCAATATTTCACAAATAGACAGGGTTTTTGTTTGGTTGTTGTGTTTTGAGACTAGGTCTCTCTTATCAAGGCTAGAGTGTAGAGGCATCATCACAGCACACTGAATCCTCAGACACCCAGGCTCAAGCAGAGTTCTTGCCTTAGTCTCCCGAGTAGCTGGGACTACAGGCAGGTGCCACTACACCCAGGTAATTTTTTGTTTTGTGGAGACAGGGAGGGTCTTGCTTTTGCTCAAGCTGGTCTCAAACTCCTGGCCTCAAGCAATCCCCCTGCCTTGGCCTCCTAGAGTATTAGAATCACAGGCATGGGCCACCATGCCTAGCTATGAACAAACATGTTTTGCTAGTTCTGTGGTTTTGAGTTAGCTTAGATTCCCCCTCTATAAAGTGTTACTGAGTGGAGACTGGTGCAAGCTATAGAGCACAGACCAATTTAAAGGGGAAACTCTAGCCAAGCATTGTGGTGGCACCTGTATTCCCAGCTACTTGGGAGGCTGAGTCCAGAAGGATTGCTTAAGCCCAGGAGTTTGAGGTTGCTGTGAGCTATGATGTCATGGCACTCTACTAGGGGAACAGAGACTCTGTCTTGATTGATAGATAGATAGGAAACAAACAAACTTCATCTGGAGCAGTGATCAGGTTTGTAATCCTAAAACTCTGGGAGGCCAAGGCAGGAACTTCACTTGAGCTCAGGAATTTAAGACCATCCTGAGCAAGAGTGAGACCTTGTCTCTACTAAAAATAGAAATATTACCAGGGTGTGGTGCCACACAACTGTAGTCCCAGCTGTTTGGGAGGCTGAGTCAGGAAGATTGCTTGAGCCCAGCCAGTAGTATGAGGTTGCTATGAGGTAGGCTGACACCATGGTGCTCTAGCCTGAGCAACAGAGTGAAACTCTAATGAATGAGTGAATGGGATAACTCTTTTTAGTTAAAGTGATCAGATATCTGAATTGGGAATATTGTACCTGTTGTTGTCAGATTTGATTTTTTTGCCCCAAGAGAGTGGTATTTGATATAAAACTCAGAAATTTTACATGTAATTTCACATGAAATTTTCAAGTTTTAAGTGCTGGCAGTTAAAATTTTAAAAACACTAATGTGTGGGCTAAACAAAACATCTGTGGACTGATTTGCTGGAGTCTAGTTTGAGACTTCTGCTTTAAATCTTCAGTTAAAAGGCTGGGTGAGGTGGCTCATGCCTGTAATCCTGGCACTCTGGGGGCTGGGGTGGTTAGATGCATGAGCTCCTTCTCTAAAAATAGCTGATGTTGTGGTAGGCACCCGAGACCTGGCTACTCAGGAGGCTGAGGCATAGAGATCACTTGAACCCAAGAGTTGGAGGTTGCTGTGAGCTGTGACACCACAGCACTCTACTGAGGGAGACAAAAGTAAGACTGTCTCAAAAAAAAAAATCTTCAATTAACCTCGTATTCATTTTAAAATGTACATAGTTATAGAAGAGTATATGTACTTGTTAGGTCCCTGTTACCTTTGTTTTATAGCTTAGTGTAATAATTTGCTGGTTGTAGAAACTCCCAAGTTTAAAACTAACAAATTACTGCTGAATCAATTTTATTCTTTCCTTAAATTGGAGAAATAAGAAGAATAGTGTGTGCCTGATAGAGGGATAGGACTAGATTCTGGTTACTCTCTGTACTTCTCTTTCTCTGATAACTGCTGATTTATTAAATGCTATGTTTTCTCAGCACTTGGAATAGTCTGCCTTCTTTGATTTATTCTCACCCCCTTTGAAACAATTATGTTATAGATTAAACTTTGTTACTCTGTCTTCTGTTTATTAGAAACTGTAAGGTATTATGGATATATATACACATTTTATGGAAGTCTGTTCCCTCAAATTGCTCTGACTCCATGGTGAAGCCATTAACTATGAAAACTATAACTACATAAATCACTGGGACTGGTGACTCATGCCTATAATATTAGCACTCTGGGAGGCTGAAGCGGGAAGATTGCTTGAGGTCAGGAGTTCAAGACTGGCTGGAGTAAGAGTGAGATCCTGTCTCTACTAAACAGAAAAATTAGCAGGATGTGGTGATGTAGGCCTATTGTCCTAGCTACTCGGGAGGCTGAAGCCCAGGAATTGCTAGAGCCCAGGAATTTGAGGTTTCTATGAGCTAGGCTGAGGCCATTGCATTGTAGCCCCAGCAACAGCAAGACACTGTCTCAAAAAAAAGAAAGAAAGAAAAGAAGAAAAATGATAAATCATATGTAATTGTTGCAATGACTAATAGCAATAATCTCTTTAATTTATCTGCCAATTAGAGACTAGGTTGTAGCATTATGAATTACCTTGTGAGTCCAAAGATTATACTACTGATTAAACTAGCATAATTGACATTTACCTTCATAATATTCAATGCAAGAGTATAAGAGTGTCAAATGATCTGTATTGCCCAGTTGTCCTTTTTTTTTTTTCCCCCGGTGATGACAAGGTCTCTCTCTGTTACCCAGGCTGGATGTAGTGGTGTCATTAGCCCTCCTCAACCTCAAGCTCCTGGACTTATGCAGTTTACCTGCCTCAGGCTCCCAAGTAGCTGGAACTATAGGTACAGGTTACCATGATTAGCTAACTTTTGTATTTTTTAGAGACAGTGTGGGGGAGGGAGGGTCTTGCTGTGGTGCTTGGGCTGGTCTCAAACTCATTGGCTTCAAAGAGTCCTCCTACAGCACTTGGCCCTGAGAGTATCTGTTATTCAGCCTAGTTCTAGCTAGTTTCTTGGTGATAATTAAATGTGTAATTTAGGCAGTCTAGGATTCTGAGTTGAATTTGAATTTATACCTTAATAATAGCAACATCCCAAGAAAAACATATACCAAGGAAGGAACTTGAGAATAAAAATAACCACCACTATTTATTGAGTGTATGTTTTGTGGAAGGGCTAAATTCTTCAAAAATAACTGTATTGTGAATCACAATATCCCTGCAAAGTAAAGGGATAAACCTCTTTCATTAAGACATAAAAGAAGGTAAGTGAGAATGTGCAATGAAATTGCAAATAATCACAAGGCAAAACTTCTTATCTAGAGTTTGTTCCTCATAGAGAGTAAGCCTTTTAGGGATAGTAGAGCCAAAGAGACACTGAGCCTTTCTCAGGGTTGACCAGAAAAAAAAAGAGAGAGACAGAAATGACTATAAACCATATTCAAAACCTCTTGTATCCCTGTGTCCATAACCTCTGTACCAGCTGGTGTATAATTTGTACTGGTAGCATAGCCTATTTCACACACACAAAAAAATACTTATAAAAGTGTCAATCTGGTCAGCGCCTGTGTCTCAGTGGATAGGGCGCTGGCCCCATATACCAAGGGTGGCAGATTTTAACCTGGCCCTGGCCAAACTGCAACAAGAAAGTGGTCCGAGCTACTCAGGAGGCTGAGACAGGAGAATTGCCTAAGCCCAGGAGTTAGAGGTTGTGTGATGCCATGGCAGTCTACCAAGGGCAATAAAGTGAGACTCTGTCTCTACCAAAAAAATACATAAATAAATTTTAAAAAATGTCAATCTAAGACAAGAGAGAGGAAAGCAGTAAGTTTTGAAAAAAATCTCAGATCCCTGATAGCATGAACACCAAAGTTGTTAGGGTGTGTGAAGAGTGTCCAGCGGTGGATGTTTCACTGGAATCTTGCTGTGTGTTCAAGTGTGCTCTACACTGCTGTTTGTTTTTATGCTGCTGCCTGTGTTTATTTTTTTCCTTAGTTTTCAGGCACAGAGAGATGCTGCTGCCTTAAAGTGTACATTACATTGTGTAGAGTTCTGCAGAATGGCTCAGAAAACAAATGTGTTCTTTAAAACTCAAGTCTTTTACATTCCAGATAAAATATTTTGTTTGAATTCAGAAATGTGAGAGAGAGAACAATGTAACATATAGCACCCAGGTGCGTGGATTCAGTTGATTCAAATAAAATTTAATCATACTTCTTCTCCCCCCTAGACATGAATTATCTCAGGTCTTTAAAATTCAAACAGCATTCTTCTTGGAAATTATAAAAAAAATTCAGGAGTACAATTTTTTAAAAAATTCTTGAGACAGAGTCTCACTCTGTCACCCTGGGTAGAGTGCCATAGCATCATCATAGCTCATAGCAACCTTAAACTCTTGGGCTCAAGAGATCCTCTTGCCTCAGCCTCCCTAGTAGCTGGGGCTACAGGTACCCAGCACAATGCCTGGCTAGTTTTTCTATTTTTAGTAGAGATAGGGTCTAGCTCTTGCTCAGATCAGTTTTGAACTTCTGAGCTCAAGCAGTTCACCTGACAGTCTCTGAGAGTGCTAGGAATTACAAGTGTGAGCCACGGGCACTCAGCCAGGGATACAGTTCTTAATATTTTTACTGTGTATCCACAGTGAAGACTCAAATCGACAAGCTTCAATAAGATACTTCAGAGCACATAAAAGATGCTCAGAAAATATACTGCATATTGAATGACTTCTTTGTAATGTTCTTATTGTATATGAGGAATGTTGCACTTCCAACTATCTAGGACATATGGTTTTAGGGGATTCCCATTCCTTGTCAGCCAACTGTTTTCTGGATGCCTACTTTTGGCACTGTAAAAAAGAAATAAACATGAAATATGATAGCTATTGTCAAAGATTTTACAATCTGGTAACGGAAACGGGATTGGGGAGAAAGAAAAAGAAACATGTGAGCAAAGACATGAAGGTCAGAGACTCACCATCGGAGATCCTTAGTAGAGTGTCTGAATATTTTTGGACATTATCTAAGAGATGTTTGGGATTAGGAGCACAATGCTGCTATGATGTTGTGGGTTAGGGAGAATAATTTTAAAATGGGGCATAAGAACTAGGAAAGAGAGGCTAAAGACAGGAAGACTGTAGGGAAAATATTAGAATGGTAAATATAGAATGATGAAGGGCAAGTAAGGACTGATAAAGTGGGAAGACAAAGACAGATGTATTTGTGGTCAGTATATCTCGAAGAGAATTGGGGCTCGGCGCCTATAGCTCAACTGGCTAAGGTGCCAGCCACGTACACCTAAGGTGGCGGGTTCGAATCCCCAGCCTGGGCCCGCCAAACAACGATGACGGCTGCAACCAAAAAAAAAAAAAAATAGCTGGGCGTTGTGGCCGGCGCCTGTGGTCCCAGCTACTTGGGAGGCTGAGGCAGGACACTCGCTTGAGCCCAAGAGTTGGAGTTTGCTGTAAGCTGTAATGCCACGGCACTCTACCCAGGGGGACAGCTTGAGGCTCTGTCTCAAAAAAAAGAAAAAAAAAGAAGAGAATTGGAGTGATTTAAGAAAGCCATTGATAAGGGGATTGTGGAGAGTCAAAACTGAAATCAGCCTTGGGTGCTTGGATGTCAGAGAATGACGGTACTAATGAAAGAATAGGAATGTCGGCTCGGCGCCTGTGGCTCACGTGGCTAAGGCACCAGCCACATACAACTAAGGTGGCAGGTTCGAATCCAGCCCCGGCCCACCAAACAATGATGGCTGCAACCGAAAAAAAAAATATAGCCAGGTGTTGTGGCGGGCGCCTGTGGTCCCAGCTACTTGGGAGGCAGAGGCAGGAGACTCGCTTATGTTGCTGTGAGCTATGCCATGGCACTCTACCCAGGGGGACAGTTTGAGGCTCTGTCTCAAAAAAAAAAAAAAATAGGAATGTCTGGATGGGGAGGTGGCATGTTGTATTTAAGGTGATGTGATATGAACATGGAGCTGTCTGGATCTCAGATGGTAGAGAGTTCATGCATTCACATGTTTGATTGAAGATACAGATTTGGGGGTCCTTTAGACATATTTGAGGCACTGACAGTAGAGATAGTCTCTGTGATGATAGGTTTGTTCGCAGTCATCCATTTACTGGATGACCCTGGATAAATCTCTTATCCTTGCTAAACTTTTTATTAATGTGAAAAGGTTTAGATAGGAGCTGGGAGATGTGACTGTCCTGATACTTAACCTGACTATGTCAGTAAGACATTTTATCAAAATACTGGCCCTTGTTATTTTAAGGTATTTTATCAAATGACATGGCATAGCAACATGCTTTGTAATTTGTGAACAGCTACACAAACATAAACTGGGAATATTTTGTCCCTGGTGGTAACCAAGGCTGGCTAGAATTAGAAATGCATTCTCTGGTTATGTCTAAAACTGTTCCATGTTCTTATTCTTGTGCTCTGAAAAACTTATTTGATGATGTACATACTGAGGCTACAGAAAGCCTCTAACTAATATCTAGTAGTTGGTAGTTTTCAGAAATAAAAGTAGCCTGCCCATTCAATTCAGATTGATCCAGTGACCTGCTTCAAATGTCTTTCTTAGAGTTTCTCAAGGGCTTAAACTAAGTTCCTATACATTGTCTCTGTAGTCAAAGATTAAAGTTGAGCAGAAGACTTTGGAAATGAATTGAACAGAATTCTAACTGAGGTCTTGTGTCTTCCTCCAAGATTGCATTCTAAAGAGAGATCACTTTTGAGATTATCTTCTCCTAGCTCCTTAGGATTCTCAGTAAAATGTGATTTTAGTTTTTTGTGGCACGCCTGTTTAACAAACTCTTGAGAATATAAGACTGCTAGATTGACCAGCTATAAAGAGTTCTTAAGGCAGTGTGGTAGAAGGATCACAGCTGCTTATAAGGTCATGATAAGTACTGCTTTAGCCAGGAAGATGATCTTTTCTCATGTATTCTGAGGGAAAAGGTAAGTCTTCTTTCTCCTTACTTTCCTCTTTCCCTATCTTCCTTCTTTAAAGACTAGCAGTAGCAGAATTTGGAAAGTGAGAGTCTTCTAATTATTCCTGACATAAACTATAACCATCTAGTTTGAAATTTATTTGCTTGTATCTAAATTTTGGCATCTAGAGAACTTCTATTGAAAAGTAATATATAGTAATTCATTTGCAGTTGTGGTTCTAGGATTCATATTACATAATGGAGGGTGGGACTTGAGCCTCACTCCCCCCTCCCATGTGTTCCTTGCATAGGCAGCCTCTGCTTCCTCAATGGTTTATATATTTGGGGATCTTTTATTTTTGCTATACCATGGAAAAGGTTGTGGCTTGATTTAGTAAGTATCTAAAGGATTATTTTGTTCTACTCTTGCCGAGTAGAGCAGTTTCCAAAAGGAAAGGAATTTTTTTTTTCGAGACAGAGTCTTATAATGTCACCTTCGGTAGAGTGCTGTGGTGTCACAGCTCATAGCAATCTCAAATTTTTGGGCTTAAGCGATTCTCTTGCCTCTGCCTCAGCCTCCCAAGTAGCTGGGACTACAGGAGCCCACCACAACACCCAGCTATTTTTGTTGTTGTTATTGTAATTATCATTGTTGTTTAGCAGGCTGGGGCTGGATTTGAACCTGCCAGCTCTGGTATATGTGGCTGGTGCCCTAACCACTGAGCTACGGGCACCAAGCCAGGAAAGGAGTTGTTAAGCAGAACATGAATTATAGCAAAGGGGATGGAATTTGTAGCAGATGGGTCTTGGTTTGCTAAGGAGCTTGGGGAAGGGTAAGCTTTCTTGAAAAACAGGAGTCTCATGGGGTACACACTACATAACCTTTTAAATTACCAAGTCAGTAGTTTGTCCATACATCCTATCTGCCTGCCTCCTTGCCCTACTTCTCTTCTATTTCGACTTCCCTGTCCCTTTCCTGTCCTTCCCCCTTCTTTCCTTCCTGTCTTATTACCTCCTTCCCTTGATCCCTTCCTCTCTCTACCTCCTGTCTCAGTATGTTTTCTATTGCTGTAATATAATACCACAGATAGGGTAATTTATAAAGAAAAGAGATTTATTTGGCTCATGATTCTGAAGGCCAGGAAGTAAAATAGCTTGGCACTGACATCTGTAAGGGTCATCTCATGGCAGAAGATAGGTGCCCACAAGACAGAGGCAATAAACTCAACCTTTTTATCAGAGCCCACTCCTGTGTCTAGTGATGATGGTATTAATCACCTCTTAAAGAGTTCAGCTCCCTATACTGTTAAAATGGCAATTAAATTTCAAACATGAGTTTTTGCAGTAACATTTAAAACAGTACCTCCTTTCCTTTTCTTCATTTCTTTCCTTCCTTTGTTTCTTTCTTTTTCAACTTTACTGAGGATTTAAGCCCAAGGAGAAATTGTTTATTCAAATTATAGATCACAACAGTTCTTACCTCTAAGAAACGTGGATCTGGTACAGTTTAAGACAACAGAGAGGACCAAGATCTCTGACCACATGAAAGAAATGATGAGCATGAACTAGCAAAAATTAGGAAAGATCAAAAAAGACCATGGTATATGAGTTATTTAGCAGTATAAATTTACTGGCTTTTCTTGTCTAAAAAATTTATATTTTTTTTCTGCTGTGGTGAAATATCATAAAATTGCTATTTTAACCATTTTTAGGGATACTGTTTTGTGGCATTAAATACACTGACAGCATGGTTATATTGTATAACCCATCACCACTGTTTCCAAAACGTTTTTATCATCCCAAGCATAAGCTCTGGACCCATTAAATAACAACTCTCCCAGACCCTGGTAACCTCTAATCTACTTTCTATCTCTATGGATTTGCCTGTCCAGGCATCTCATATGAGTAGAGATCATATAAATATTTGTTCTTTAGTGTCTAGTTTATTTTACTTAAAATAAAAAAGATTTATTCTTGTTGTAGCATATATAAGAACTTCATTCTTTTTGTAGGAATTATTCACAGCTGAATAATAATCCATAATTTTTTTTTTTTGAGACAGAGCCTCAAGCTGTCGCTCTGGGTAGAGTGCTGTAACATCACAGCTCACAGCAACCTCCAACTCCTGGGCTCAAGTGAGTCTCCTGCCTCCACCTCCCAAGCAGCTGGGACCACAGG
>CAUYTI010112271.1:0-69759 GCA_963575145.1 Galago senegalensis
CCTGTGGTCCCAGCTGCTTGGGAGGCGGAGGCAGGAGACTCGCTTGAGCCCAGGAGTTGGAGGTTGCTGTGAGCTGTGATGCCACGGCACTCTACCCAGGGGGACAGCTTGAGGCTCTGTCTCAAAAAAAAAAAAAAAAAAAAAAAGAACACACCAGTCCTACTGGACTAGGCCCTACTCTAAACCTCATTTAACCTTAACCATTTGATCCTATCTCCAAATACAGTTACACTGGGGTTAGGGCTTCAATATATGAATGTAGAGGAGGACACAGTTTAATTCATAACACTTCACCTACTGCTTCCCCCAAAATTCATGTATTTGTCACATGCAAAATACATTTACCCCTATTAGCCCCCCAAATCTTTTTTTTCCTTAAGGCAGAGTCTTACTTTGTCACACTCAGTAGAGTACTGTGTTATCACAGCTCACAGCAACCTCAAACTCTTGGACTCAAGCGATTCTCTTGCCTCAGTCTCCTGAGTAGCTGGGACTACAGGCACCTGCTGCAACACCCCACTATTTTTAGAGATGGGGGTCTCACTGTTGCTCAGGCTGGTCTCCAGCCTGTGAACTCAAACAATCCGCCCACTTTTGAGCTTCTATGCCCAGCCTAGCCCCCCACATCTTAACCTATTCTATCATCAAGTCTTAAGTCCAAAGTCTCATTTAACTATCACCTAATTCAGCTATGGGTGAGCCTCAAGGTATGATTCTTTGCAAGACAAAGTCCCCATTCAGTGGCAAACCTGTGAAGCCAGACAAATTAGTTGTGTGCTTCCAAAATACAGTGATGGGACAGAGATAGATAAACATTCTCATTCCAAAAGGGAGAGACTGGCAAAAAGAAATAGGTGAGAGATCCCAAGCAAGACCAGAACCAGCAAGGCAAATTCCATTAGATCTTAAAGCTCTTGAATAATTATCTTTGGTTCTGTGTTCTACCTTCCCTCAGGCCCACTGTGGTGGGGTGACAGTGTTGTCCCCTCTGTCCTAGATGGCCACCTTTTGTGTCTGGTTCTTCCACTCAGCATGTTTTCGAGGCGTCTCCACATTGTAGAACTCATGGGTCAGGTTTTGTTCCTCTTTATGGCAGGATAATATCTATGAATAACATGATTTCATCCAGCATGGTTTCATCATAATGTTGATGAGAAAATAAAAATTGATTCCCAGCTGAGGCCATCGTCTATGTGGAGTTTGCACGTTCTCCCCATGTCTGTGTGGGTTTTTTCCAGGTACTTGGGCTCCCTCCCGTATTCCAGAGCCATGCACGTTAGGCTAATTGGCATCTCTTGATGGTCCCCATAAAAGTATGTGTGTATCTGTGTGTGTGTGATGGTGTCATGTCCAGGGCTGGTGTCTGCCTGATACCCTGAGCAGCCACAATAGGCTCCAGTCATCCAAAACCCTGAACTGGAATTATTGGGCAAATTATATCTTTTTTTTTTTTTTTTTTTTGCAGTTTTTGGCTGAGACTAGTTTGAACACTCTTGTATGTGGGGCCAATGCCCTACTCCTTGAGCCACAGGCGCCACCCCAAATCATATCTTATTTTTATTTCTCTTCCATAAATATATGTATGATTTACATTCATTTCAGTGTTAAATATTAAAAGTGTATTGGGTCTTTATTTAGAAGTTTGTTGATTTTTTTGTGTGTGTGACCAGAAATATACTGTAGGAACTTAACTCTTGTTTACATCCAAGAGCCTGTGGGAAAATTAGTTTCATTCCATATGCTTTTGCTTAAAGTCCCACTTACTGTACTACATCCCCTTTTTAAAAAAAAAAAATTTTTTTTTTTGAGACAGATAGCCAGGTGTTGTGGTAGGCGCTTGTAGTCCCAACTACTCAGGAGGTTAAGGCAAGAGAACTGCTTAAGCCCACAAGTTTGAGGTTGCTGTGAGCTATGATGACACAGTGGCACTCTACTGCGGGTGACATAGTGAGACTCTGTCTCAAAAAAAAAACAAAAACAAAAACAAAATTTTTTAGACAGAGTCTTACTCCATCACCCTGGGTAGAGAGTCATGGTGTCATCATAGCTGACAGCAACCTCAAACTCTCGGGCTCAAGTCATCCCCTTGCCTCAGCCTCCCGAGTAGCTGGGAATACAGGCGCCCACCACAATACCTGGCTATTTTTTAGAGACAAGGTCTTACTCTTGCTCAGGCTGGTCTCAAACTTCTGAGCTCAAGTGATCCTCCCATCTCAGCCTCCCAGAGTGCTACAATTATAGGCATGAGATACCCTCCCTGGGCTTGTATCTTAACATCCATTCATCTGTTGATAGACATTTTGGGTTGTTTCCACTTTGGCTGTGAGTAGTGTTGCTGTAAATGTGTCTATACAAGGATTTTCTGGAATATCTTGTCTCTTTTCTCTTGGGTCTATACCTAGGAATGGGATTGTGAGGTCATTTGTAACTCTATGGTTTAACTTTTTGGAGAATACCCATCTGATGTTTAGTTTAAATTGTGACCAATGCCAAGAACTAGAGAGTTTTGCCTATGAAGTCCTGTTTCTGACTTCTCTTGGCAAAATCCGAGTTGGCAGGATTTCCGGCTGTGGTCACTCTCAGTGAGTGGGGAGCCTGGATGTGTGTCTGAGAGACCCACCACCAGCTCTCCTGCCCTCCACAGCTGTTCATGGTGGATAACGGGGCAGATGACTGGCGCATCGCCATGACATGCGAGCGTGTCTTCCTCATCTCACTGGAGTTGGCTGTGTGCGCCATCCACCCTGTGCCTGGCCACTACCGCTTCACGTGGACTGCGCGGCTGGCCTTCACGTATGCACCGTCAGTGGCCGAGGCTGATGTGGACGTGCTGCTGTCCATCCCTATGTTTCTGCGCCTCTATCTGCTGGGCCGTGTCATGCTCCTGCACAGCAAGATCTTCACGGATGCCTCCAGCCGCAGTATCGGGGCCCTCAACAAGATCACCTTCAACACACGCTTCGTCATGAAGACGCTCATGACCATCTGCCCCGGCACGGTGCTGCTTGTCTTCAGCATCTCTTCCTGGATCATCGCGGCCTGGACCGTGCGTGTCTGTGAAAGGTGTGTCCTCAGGGAATCCCAGAACAGGGACCTACATCTCCCTACCTCCCATCCCTGTCCATGGGGACTTCAGTGGCTCCAGGCCTCCCTAGCCATTGCTTCCATCTCCCTGACTCTAAAACGTCCCCTGTTATTTTTTCTGTCTCAAATTGGTGGCCATCATCCCTGGGGTCCCCAGCCCTGTGCCCTCACTACTCCCAGCTGGGGAGGGACCCCGATCTCTCTCCCCAGCCATTACCAGGGATCTCATGCTCCTTCTCTTCCTTCTCCTCTTCTGGGCCCCTCTACTCTCTGGGATGCTGATGTCCAATGTCCGGCCCTGGTAGCAGCGGCAGTGGGAACAGGGACAACCCCCCTTTCTCCCCCGATTCCCCTGTTTAACCAGCTTTCCTTCTCCCCTCTGCCCACCCTGCTGGACTTTAGGGAAAACATGTGAGTCCCATCCTTGGCCCAGCTGTGTTTGCAGAGCTGCCGCCACCTCCATCCCACGTGCCAAGAATTTAAGATTAGCTGCCTTGAGGGGAGGGATACAGGGAGGTCAGCCCAGGGAGGACAGGATGGGCTCAGACCCAGTCCCAGTGAGGATAGGCCTAGTGATGTCAAGGTTAGTCCTCAGACTGAGAGAGGCAGACTGCTGTCAGGTCTTTGCTCACTGAGCATCTTCTCTGAGACCTAGGGGCTTTGTCTCCAAAGGTCAGGGGATCAATGAAGTAAAGGCTTAGCTCTGATGTTTTGTGTGCGCAGCTTACACTCCTGGGTGGCTCAGGTTTAACCTCCTGAGAGTTCAGCGGGCCTGGGGTGAAAGAAAATTGGTTCAGACTTTAGAAACTCAACCCAACTTACAAATGAGGAAACTGAGGCTCTGATGGCAAAGGGAACTTGCCTAGGGGCTCAGTTTCTGGTTGTTCCCAGAGGTAGGAGGGGCCTGGTAAGGTGTGGGAGGTACTTTGACTAGGGGAGGGTCTCTCAGCCTTATGCCTAGCTGAGGAGGTCCTGGAGGGGTTCTGGGGAATCCCCGGTTGCACCTCCACTCTCAGCACCCCCTTCTCACCCCTTTGCCTGTTCTGTCCCCATCCCCAATGATGCCCACCTGGGCCTGGTGTCCAGCTCACAGGAACGAGTATTTAAAGCTTACTGTCTAGGGGGCACACAGGGTCTCCTTAAACCTCTGATGGACCCCTGTGTAAGTAACCCCCAGCCCCTTATCACCTATTAGGATTGGGTCAGGAGTCCCCAAGGTCCAGGCTGGGTCACTGCCAGTGCTGTATCCCAACTGGGGGTGGGGAATGGGGCAGGGCCGGCGGGCAGCCAATCCTAAATTCTGAGACCTGACAGCGCTTGAAGCCCCCGCCTGCCTGCCTCGCTCCACGCCCCTCTGCATGCCTCCTCACCCCTGCTCCTGGCCTGGGGCTCACCCATCTACCTGCTAGGGGAACCCCTGCCTCCTGAGGTAGGGCAGCTTGGGGCTCAGAGTCCTCAGTGTATGATGGGGTCCACTGCCTGCCCCCCAACAGCAAGTAGCTGAGAAGCCCAGACTGGAGGAACCTGGCATGACATCTGACCCCCATAAAGGCAAGGAGCCCCAAATAACCAATTTCAGGGGGCTCCCATCAGCTCCCTTCCAGTCCTGCCCCTGTGGGCTCTGTCACCTGTTCTGTATGGCATGGCCCTCCCCCAAAGCTCCCCTTGCTTTTCTTAGGGTGAGAGTCCACTTTCTCTGTGCCACCCCAGTTGGCTTCTGACCTTGAACCCCCTGCCCAGGAGTGCTCTTTGTGTGCTGGCCTGGGGTCAGACAACCTGAGTCCTGGGAAGGGGTGGGCTGGCTGGAATGGGGCTCCCTTACTTTCCTGAGTTAGAAGCCACGTCACAGGCAGCCTGAGCCCCAAGGGAGTTTAGGGACTGGGGACTGAACTGGAGCTGTCCCTAGGCCCAGAGAACCAACCTCTCAGCCTCTAGCCTAGCTTGGCCATAGGTAGAACCTCTTTGTAGCCACTGTGGACAAACTTGTGTTATTTCTGAGGCCTTAAGAACTGTCCCCCTAGATACCAAAATACAGCCCTAGGCCTCTCTCCAGTGCCAAAGCAGCTGCTATCCTCCATCCCAACCCCTCAATGAACTGCAGGCCTGGAGTTGGGGGACCTGTGTTACCCTTGATATCCTGTTGTGCAATCCTCCAGCTTCCTTCTCCTCAAATAGTCTTCAGTGCCGGCTGGGGAAGTTCTTCCTCATGTCTAACTTGCCTCCTCTCCTTGCTGCTTCTGGTGCTGTGGTCACCTGTCTCCTCATTTGTCTGTGTGTCTGTCTTTATGAGGGGGATTATGTGCTTCTTCAAGGTTGGAAGGGATGTAGGAGAAAAGGATGTGCGTGCCCCATGTCAGTGCTGTTATCACTTTGAGCCACACTGCCCCAGCCTCTACTGACTTGCTGTGTGTGGTTAAGATCCCCTGCAGCTGGTGGCCGTGGGGCTCTGCAGTCCCAGACCTGTCCCAGGGGTTGTGATGAGGGCAGAGTGACCAACATGGACTGACTAAGCCCTCACCACCCCCACCCCGGCTCCCCTCAGGTACCACGACAAGCAGGAAGTGACCAGCAACTTCCTGGGGGCCATGTGGCTCATCTCTATCACCTTCCTCTCCATCGGCTATGGTGACATGGTGCCCCACACCTACTGCGGGAAGGGCGTGTGCCTCCTCACCGGCATCATGGTAAGGGCAAGGGCATGTGTGCACAGCTCTGGGAGGCCCAGCTTAGCCTCCTGCTCCACCAGCCCTTACATACCCTCCACTGATGGGGCCATCACCTTCATTGAGAGCTGTGCATGGTCCACAGCATTCCTCCTTGTGTCAACCCACCCCTCCTCAGCTCTGCTCCTCCCTGCTCTGATTCCCAAGGTAGCTGCACCCTCAGGCTCCTTGGATTCCTGTGGGTTCTTCTAGCCCTAATGGGCAGCTCCCACTGCTCCTGGCCAGGCGGAAGCTATGGTCTACGCTGAGCAGAGTGTCATTGTCTCTCCTTTTTTCTCCACTGCCTGGTTTATTCATAGCCCTTAGATCCAGGACAAGGGTGTGATGCTTCCGTGCCTCAGTTTCCCCAGCTGTAACCAGCATAGTGTCACTTTCTCTGCTTCTTGCAAGGACTAAGTTCATTTACATAAAATGCCCTGAGCCATAAATGCTGTGGACATCCTGTCAATACCCTTAGGGCTGTGCCTTCAGCAGCCCAATTCTCCATTTGGGGCTGACTTTTGGGTGCTCCCTGAGTCTCCACAGTGTAAAGTTTGTCTTGTGTGTCTCACTGGGCCCAGGCAGCATCCTATCTCCCCTCAAGACTTTTCAAGTCTGCTTTTGGTGGCTGTAGGTTTCCTTTGATGTCTGGTGCCTGCTCTGGTCAGAAACTTCTTTCTCTCCAAGGGTCTTCCATGCCCACAGATGCTTTTTCGATGTTTTGGAATATGAGCTGTCTGGTGCACAGATCAAGAACTCTTCTCTCGTCTGGGTGCCCATGCTCAGTGGTTAGAGTACCACCCCCGTACACCAGGGGTATGTTCAAACCCAACCGGGGCCTGCTAAACAAGACAAACAGAAATAAGTCCCTGTGGTTTTTTTTTTTTTTTTTTTTTTTTTTGGAGACAGAGTTTCAACTATGTCGCCCTTAGTAGGGTGCTGTAGCATCACAGCTCACAGCAACCTCAAACTCTTGGGCTTAAGCGATTCTCTTGCCTCAGCCTCCCAAGTAGCTGAGACTACGGGCGCCCGCCACAACGCCTAGCTATTTTTGTTGTTGTTGTTTTTTGTCATTGTTATTTAGCAGGCCCTGTCCAGGTTCAAACATACCAGCCCCGGTGCATGTGGCCAACATCCTACCCATTAAACTATGGGTGCCTAGCCAGAATTATAAATAGTAAAATTCACAGAAGTAGCAAAAGAAAATGACTTCTACCCACACAGCAATGAACCATTTCTCCAAGACTGATTACTGTCTATAGTGGAAGATAAGGAGACATCGACTCTTAAACCAAAAACACAAGTCCCTCATTTTGGAGTAGCCAGAACCCAGGACAGTGAATGGCACCAACAGAGCCAGGAGGTGGGCGCTCCCTCTGGTTCTGATCTTAAAGGAACACTCAGGGTGGTTGGAGATAGAACCACATGTCGGCACCAGGTCAATGGCAGCTGCCCCTGCCTGGCTCCTCAGACCAATCAGTGTGATCCAACTGGAATCCACAGATGAGTGTGTGGCTCTGAGCTCAGAGTTAGGGAAATATAAATCTTATTCTCACCCTGTAAAAAGCTCATAAAATAAAAATAGGGCAAGAAACAAGAGCACATGAGCCAGAAGAAAAACCAAATGGTAACAAATGCTGCCTTGGTGTGTTTGGACAACTGCATGTGGACAGCACTGCAAGAACTGGGGCCGTGAAGAAAGTGGCGTTTTAACCGAACCTTACGAGCAGGTTTATTAAATTTCTGTCTTGCTCTGTCGCTCTGGGCAGAGTGTCTTGGCGTCACAGCTCACAGCAACCTCAAACTCCTGGGCTTAAGTGATCTTTTACTTCAGCCGCCCAAACAGCTAAGACTATAGGTGCCCCCACTTCACCCAGCTAGTTTTTCTATTTTTGGTAGAGATGGGGTCTCACTTTACTCAGGCTGGTCTCGAAGTCCTGAGTGCAAGCCATATGCCCCCTCGGCCCCCCAGAGCTCTGGGATCACAGGCATGAGCCACTGTGCCCGGCCCTCCAGAGTGCTGGGACCACAAGCTTGAGCCACTGCACCTGGCCCCCCAGAGTGCTGGGGTCACAGGCGTGAGCCACCGCGCCCAGCCCCCCAGAGCACTGGGACCACAGGCGTGATCCACCGCTCCCAGCCCCCCAGAGCACTGGGACCACAAGCTTGAGCCACTGCGCCCGGCCCCCCAGAGTGCTGGGGTCACAGGTGTGAGCCACTGCTCCTGGGCCCCCACACTAGGATCCCAGGCGTGAGCCACTGCACTAGGCCACCTGTTTTTCTTCTTGACAGGTCTTGCTCACTACCTTGCACTCCTGGAAACAGCACATAGAGCCCGTGACACCAGAGCAGAGCCTGTGCTCAGGAGGGTCACCCTGGGCTCCTTGTGGGCCTTCTGTCCCTGGTAGGGAGTTCCCTTCCTCTCTAGGGCTGCTCAGGACATTACCTACCAGTTTCAAGCCTATGAGCCAATGGCTTCCCTGGACCTCTGGCCTCCGCCAAGGAGCCTAGTGTGGTCAGAGGCAAGGGGGACACTCAACCACAGGCGAACTACACTCCAGAGGGACACAAGACATGAGATGCCACTGGGCTCGCTGTGCCGAGGACAAATGCAGGCATCAGCCCCAGCAGCAGGCAGCCAGGAGAGGTGACCACTGGCAGGGCAGGTTGAATGAGGCCACAGACATCCCTGCCTACAGCAACAGCACACACTGCAGACGGGAAGGCAGGAGGTTGTGAACACAGGCCCTGGGAGGACAAGAGTCAGCAGTGATGCTGTGAGGGAGAGGGGAAAGCCTGGCTGTGGCCAGGAGGATGACCCCACCGAGGGAACAAGTGCCCCTGAGTGCCCAGAGGGAGTGGACGCTGGCCGGAGAGCCCTGGGAAGATTGTCTGAGGCAGGGGAGGGCTCACAAGCCTGCAGGCTGGGTCCCACCCAACCCCAGATGGGCTCGCCCTCTTCCTGGGAGCCCACTTTGCCGCCATGGCCTGTGTGCACACCCCACCCTGGCAGTTAGAGACTGGTGGATGTCCCTCTGAAAGCTTCCCTGGGTCAGGGGGTGGCAGTGACCATGTCTGTAGAGTGATGGGCATGCTTTCCCCACTAACTTGGCAAAGTGCCCCACACTGTGCTTCCTATGATGTCTGGGGACAAGGAGAACCTGCCAATGAAGCCTGGGCAGGACCGAGGCAGGGCACACCCTGGACAAGCTGGTGCCACCTGCCAGGCCACTTGATCCACGTTAAACCCGCCACCTGCTGTCCCCTGCTGATGACGCTCAACTCCACATCTATGTCCTCGTGGAGTCCCTTGCACTGTAGGCCCCTCACTGCATTCAGGTTCTTGAAGCAAAGCCCCTCCCTCTGCTTTGTGCTCCAATGTCACAGACATGCAGCAAGATGCTGGGGCTGAGTCAAGCCCAAGTCCATTCTCCAAGATGCAGAAGCCAGAAAGCAAGCCTCTAAGGGCTGCTGAGGGCGCAGCCCTGTCCTTACCCCTATGTGCTGGAAGAGCCAGGACCGCATCACGTTTGTGGCATGCTTCGGGAGAACGCCCCTTTTATTCTTAGAAGAGCCATCATCTTGATGCAAGATGCTCAGATCTTGGTTTAGCTGTAACTGAAGCTTTTAGACAATTTAAAGATCATGTCAGAAAAGACAGAAAATAAGACATAACCAAGCAGCTTGCCACTCACATGGAGAAAATGACCAAGGTCCTACAGAGAAATGACTATTTACACTGAAGGCACAAACACTGGACTCTGCACAGACTGATCTTTTGGGGACACAGCTCCGTCTGCATTGTAACTCTAAACTAGTAGCACTCTGCATGGGCCCCTTGCCTGGAGAGGCTGATGGGAAGGGCGCTAAGAAGGCCGCTGAGCCCCGAGCCAGTCTCTCTGCAGGCAAGGGACGCCCATGTCCTCTCACCCACCCCCTGTTCCCACCTACGCCTCCTATAGTGAGGTGAGAACATCAATTTCCTTGCCTAACAGAGATCTCAAGCAACCAGTGACAACACCAGGGTCATGAGGAAGCAGCACAGCAAGAGCAGGGTGCTCCAGAGGAGCAGAGGGGACAGACACTTGCAGCACAGGAGGCCATGGAGAGTCAGAGCAGGTGGGGTGCTGCTGAGAGAATGGGGAACGAAGACCCCATTCTTGGCAAAGGAAAGCACCCCCAGAAAAAGAGTAAATCTAAAAAGTAAGCTGAGTGAGTTGGAACAAAAAAAAGTCAGCTAGTTTATGTTTAAGCTGCCATTGCTAGCAAGCTTCCCGCCTTTTCTGAACTTCTAGCCTATGGCGGATACAGCTTACAAACACCCTGCTGGGTCTGTGAGCACTCTGAGGAGAGTAATGGCCATAGAAAGGATTATGGCAAGTCCTAGAAAAGATGTCTTCTGGGGCATTTCCTGCCCATTAAATGGGTAAAAGCAGATACCCATTGAGATTTGCATTTGCCTGGGGCAGAGACCAAGGGAGTAGCTCAAACCCTGAGATATGGGCCGAAGAGCTTATATCCCTTATAGCAGAGGAAGATCCTCTGTGGTGGTGATGGGAGGAAAATGCCTCCCTCCCACCAATCCCTCAGAGATTATCGCCAGTGGCAATTTACTCCACAGAGAACTAGCGGAGCTTAACACCTCCCTAGAAATCTGTGTGTGTGACCTCAAGTAGAAGGCTCTCCCAAAACAAGGCTCAGATTTCAGATTAGGAAGCTACCCTTAAGATTAATTATAATAACAACAGAAGCTGAGATGATCAATCTGAGAAACTGTTGGCATCTTTGTTCCCTCCCTCATCTTACCCTCTGGGCAAATAGACTTCAATAAAATCAGAGTGGAGCAAACACTCTGGGCCACTGCTGGAATTCCATGATGGGCAATGGACCCTTGAGCTCCTGCTTTTTTTTTTTTTTTTTTTTTTGAGACAGCCTCAAGCTATCCCCCTGGGTAGAGTGCTGTGGCATCACAGCACACAGCAACCTCCAATTCTTGGGCACAAGCGAGTCTCCTGCCTCAGCCTCCCAAGTAGCTGGGACCACAGGCACCTGCCACAACGCCTGGCTATTTTTTGGTTACAGCTGTCATTGTTGTTTGGCGGGCCCAGGCTGGACTCAAACCCACCACCTCAGGTGTATGTGGTTGGCGCCTTAGCCACTTGAGCCACAGGTGCCACGCCATGAGCTCCTGCTTTTAATTCTATTCTATGTCTCTTGTTTTTTTTTTTTTTTTTACCATCTCTCCTAAACTTATATTTCTTCAGTCTATTGCCGCCAGTTTCCACAGGTCTCAGCAGATGCTGCTCTTGGGGCAAAACCCTGACAGGTACCGACTGCCACCCTTTCCTCTCAGACACCATGGCAGGCCCTACAGGCCCAGAGGAAAAGACAAATCACATCCTTTCAATTCTGCTTAACAAGAAAAGGACCCATCTGGCATTTCTTTGGAAAGTGTCTTCTAAGATCAGTTGTGCATGAGGCTGTGCTCCAGCCCAGTGAGCTCTCTCCACACAGCACCTCTCTCTCCACCGTCACTGCTCACTGTATAGACCCAGGAAGGGAGCAGAGTTGCCCCCACGGCCACAGCACGGATGGGTCAGGCCTGCTCGAGAATGTACATATGAACCTGACCAGAAAGTGAGTATCTAAGTCTACAGGTCAGCACCAGTGCATTGTCTTCACAAACGTGGTTTAAAGGATTTGGAAGTTTATTTTGGAGAAACGTTTACTTTACTTTATACTACCTTACCTTTGCTTCCTCTGGATTTGTATGTTTTTGGATATATTCTTCAAAAACCTGAAAACCAACATCTAAAGAGACAGCAGAAAGGGATTGCATCTTATGACCTTAAAGGAGACAGGAAGGTCATAAATCTTAAAACTCACATTATTACTAAGGGAGTAATTATTTTGTGAATGTGTTTGTTCAAGAGCTGGGAGCAAACTGTGTTAAGAACTGCCTATAGCTCAAGTTTGTGTACACAGGGAAAAAATGAAAAACTAACTTTTAAAACAAGTGCCAAACATCAGGGCCAAACTTTAGTTTGTTTGCTGTACCTGTCTCAACTAAATATATGATGATAACCTTAATGAAATTTGGCATGTGTTTCAGCATCAACTTTTCTGGTTCAAGGTTAAAGCAAACGTGGCACGCTTCCCCAAGTGATCTCTGAAGCCCCCCGCTCCACCCCGGCCCTCTGGTATTTGCTATTATTCTCAGTAAAATACCAACATCCCCATGGCTGGTGACTCAAAAAGTTAACAATAAGGATGTAGACTGTGCAGGTCAAAGGCCAAAGCTGACATAAAGAGCAAACTGACGTCTGAAAATAAGAAGCAGCAACACACACTGGGCTGACCCTTGCAAAGAGGCCTGGCAGCTTGTAGGGCTCGGGTCAGGCCACAGGACATCGCCCGGCTGGAGATATGGGCCAACCTTGCCGGGCTAGAGCCAGCCTGGTGCTGTGCTATGCCCTGGGGGCCCTGGGAGTATGTGCCCACAGGACCTCCGGTTCCTGACGGCCAGCTCACACCCCAACACTGGTGATAGCAACGGTGGTTGCTCCTGGGGAGCGGGGTCATAAGTTACTTTTTCCCTGCTCCTTCAGAACTTTCTCAACTGTGATGTTCTCCTGAGAGAGAGGCAGAGTGTGAAGGACGAGCATGCTCAGAGAATTACATCGCACAAGCTCGGCCCTCAGGCAGAGGATGTTCCCGGCTGCTCTGCCCCCGCCACCACCGCCGTGGGCAGCACTTGCCCCCAAAGCCCTCTTCCATCAGCTGGCACACACACCTGTGAGTTCTGGATCCGAATCGTCCCAGGTGATAGCGCCTGTGTGACCACCTGGCCTTGAGGAGTGACAACCGTGACAGGCTGATACACTGTGCCACCTTGAAAGGGAGAGGGAAAAATAAGCTACTTTAAAGTCTTTTTATTTTTTTTTAATTTTGCTTTCAATTTCTTTTTTTTTTTTTTTTTGAGACAGAGCCTTAAGCTGTCACCCTGGGTAGAGTGCCGTGGCATTACAGCTCATAGCAACCTCCAACTCCTGGGCTTAAGCAATTCTGCCTCTGACTCCCAAACTAGCTGGGACTACAGGTGCCCGCCACAACACCTGGCTATTTTTTTTGGTTACAGCCATCATTGTTGTTTGGTGGGCCTGGCTGGATTCGAACCCACCAGCTCAGGTGTATGTGGCTGGTGCCTTAGCTGCTTGAGCCACAGGCACCAAGCCTTTGCTTTCAATTTCAACTGGCTTTCACTTATCTTAGTTTCAAGTTTGGGGGTTTTTAATTTTCTTTTTCTTTTCTTTTTTTCCTTTAGCAATTCTCTTGCTCTAAGCCGCCCAAGTAGCTAGGACTACAGGCACCTGACACAACGCCCAGCTTTATTTTTTGTAGAGACGGGTTCTCACTCTGGCTCATGCTGGTCTCGAACCTCTGAGCTCAGGCAATCAACCTGCCTCAGCCTCCCATAGTGCTAGGACTACAAAGAAGCATGAGTCACCACGCGCAGTCCTACTTTTAAGTCTTAATGATCCCAAACCATTTTTTTTTTTTTTGGTTGCAGCCATCATTGTTGTTTGGCGGGCCCAGGTTGGATTCAAACCCACCACCTTAGGTGTATGTGGCTGGCGCCTTAGCCACTTGAGCCACAGGCGCCAAGCCCCAAACCATTTTTTTTAAACGTACTTACAGAAGGAAATAAAATCTCTAACTAGATGAATTTTTATTCATTCAAAGATCAACAATACTTTGCCAGCTGACTTGTAACTATAAATGATCAAAACAAGTTCCCTTTCTACTTTTTCTTACAACAAACACATATTTAAAATTTGGCCAAAGGTACAGAATAGCGAACATCTGCGTCCTGGCTGTGGTTTAGGATCAAAGGCACTCCCACTCCCTGGGAGGCTCTTTGGTGTAGGTTTCTCCCCAACCCTGCACACCCTATCCTCTTCTCAGTATGCTCCTCACACACGAGGGGCCCTGGAGCCTGTCCCGTCCTGTGACAGCTCTTGTTCCGTGAGTAATACTGAGACTAAGGCTGCACTTGTATTTCATTGTCATCAGTAACAGAACTTAAGGCTCCAGGATTTTGCTAGAAGCACAATTAAAAACTATGAAAATGAAAATGACAATTGATTTTGGCTATATATTTTCAGTTCTCATATAAAATCTTTTTTCTTTTTTTTTTGAGACAGAGTCTCATTATGTCGCCTTTAGTACAGTGCCATGGCATCACAGCTCGCAGCGACCTCAAACTCTTGGGCTTAAGCGATTCTCTTGCCTCAGCCTCCCAAGTTGCTGGGACTACAGGCACCTGCCACAACATCCGGCTATTTTTTGTTGCAGTTGTCGTTGTTTACCAGGCCTGGGCCAAGTTCAAACCTGCGAGCCCCAGTGTATGTGGCTAGTGCCCTAATCACTAAGCTATAGGCACTGGGCCTATAAAACCTTTTTTTCTTTCCAATATATTTTCATTAGAGAAAAATGATTTACATAAGATCTTTGTTACTGAGAATTAACAAGAAATGAGCAGAGAGTATTAGCTTCTGACACTGCTCTATCATGAACTGGCACTAATTAAAAATTATATCCATGGCTCAGTGCCCATAGCACAGTGGTTACGGTGCCAGCCACATACACCAAGGGTGGCAGGTTCAAACCCGGACTGGGCCAGCTAAGCAACAATGACAACTCCAACAACAACAAAAAGAATAGCCAGGCATTGTGGCAGGTGCCTGTGGTCCCAGCTACTTGGGAGGCTGAGGCAAGAGAATCAGTTGGGCCCAAGAGTTTGAGGTTGCTGTGAGCTATGGCGCCATAGCACTCTACTGAGGGTAACATAGTGGGACTGTCTTAAAAAAAAATTATATCACATACTCATTCTAACATACAAGACTTCTTTCCACAAAAGCTCATGGACCAAGTGTACACCCATCCTCGTACCTGCCACCGTCGCCATGGCCACATTTCCCTGCTGCAGTGCGGACGCCGGCACCACAATTCCTTGAGGGCTGATGGTGCCTGTGATGGCACTTGGGATCTGCTGTAAGTCAGAACACACGTTATGAAGGTCTGATAGAAAGCAGAAAACGCACGTTTAAAACTTCAGAGTAAGGGACACAATGGCATCATTAATAAAGAAAAGAGATGCTTGGGGCAAAGAGCATCCCGGCTGAGCCAGCTTTCAGAAAGCACACATCACAAACGCAGGCACCGACAGACACAAGCGCGGCTGTACATTCCACACAAGACGGAAATGCTGGTTTGCATGGTGAACTTCTCAAAGAGTCCTTCACCTCCTGCCATAGTCCAGTCATCTTGAAGCCCTGGAGACCCTGCTTCCTGTGACTCCCCCTGTGGGAGCCTCACTTCCTTGTGCAGAGCACGTGGGACTGGGCTGCCTGCAGCAAGCATGTCTGTCAGCTCCGCCCCTGAGTCCTCCATTCGGCTACTTTACCCACTTTGCTGTGACACCTGGTTTGTAATTGGTTTGGGGGAGCATCTAGCACAAGGCCTGGCACACAGCATGCTCCCCGACATCTGAGCAGTTCAACAGCAAAGTGGACATCACCCAAAGGTGATTACTCTGTGGGTAACCACAGATTTCGGTGTGTAAGTTTTGGTCAGCATGCCTAAAGTCAGCCACATTAATTTGGTCATAATAACAGTTAAACCATCAGAATCAATAATCAAAGCACTAGGGCTGGGCATGGTGGCTCACGCCTCTAATCCTAGTACTCTGGGAAGCCCAGATGGGAGGATCACTTGACCTCAGGAGTTCAAGACAAGTCTGAGCAAGAGGGAGACCCTATCTCTACTAAAAATGGAACAATAAACTTGACATCCTACTCAGCTACTCAGGAGACTGAGGCAGGAGCATCACTTCAGCCCAGAAGTTTGAAGTTGCTGTGAGCTATGATGAAACCACTGTACTCTAGCCAGAGTGACAGCAAGACCCTGTCTCAAAAAAATAAATAAACAACAACAACAACAAAAAAAACAGCTGAGGTCTCACCTTAAGATCCTAGTAAAAGAAGAACACAACTGGGCCAGGCGTGGTGCTTCACACTCAAATCCCAGCACTCTGGGAGGCCAAGGCAGGAAGATCACTTGAACCCAAGAGTTTAAGATCAGCCTGAGCAAGAGCAAGAAGACCCCATCTCTACTAAAAATAGAAAAATTAGCTGAATATTGTAGCAGGGGCCTGTAGTTCCCACTACTCAGGAGGCTAAGGCAGGAGGATTGTTTGAGCCCAGAAGTTTGAGGTTGCTGTGAGCTAAGCTGACATAGCATTCTAGCCTGGGTGACTGAGTGAGGCTCTATCTCAAAAAAAAAAAAAAAAAAAAAGCTTTACGCCTGTAGCTCAGAGGCTAGGGCGCCAGCCACATACACCAGAGCTGGTGGGTTCAAACCCAGACTGCACCTGTCCAACAACAATGACAACTACAACCAAAAAATAGCTGGGTGTTGTGGTGAGCACCTGTAATCCCAGCTACTTGGGAGGCTCGAGGCAAGAGAATCGCTTAAGCCCAAGAGTTTGAGGTTGCTGTGAGCTATGACACCATAGCACTCTACCAAGGGCGACAGTGAGACTCTGTCGCAAAGAAAAAAAGAAAAGAAAAGAAAAGAAAAGAGAAAAAAAAGAAGACAAACATAATTAATACAAAGCAGAAGATAGGGGCAGTGCCTATGGCTCAGTGAGTGGGACACCAGCCCCATATACAGAGGGTGGCAGGTTCAAACCTCGCCCTGGCCAAAATGCAACAAAAAAATAGCCGGGCGTTGTGGCGGGAGCTATAGTCCCAGCTACTCGGAAGGCTGAGGCAAGAGAATCACCTGAGCCCAAGAGCTAGAGGTTGCTGTGAGCTGTGATGCCATAGCACCTACCAAGCACAATAAAGTGAGACTCTGTCTCTTAAAAAAAAACAAAGCAGAAGATAGGAAATGATATCTTAATCAGAGCACAAATCAATGAAATTGAAAATAAAAAAACAATAGAGAAAAATCCGTGAAACAGTATGCTGGTTCCTTGAAAAGATCAAACACAAACCTCTAGAAAGACTGACCCTCTTCCCCCTAAAAGAAGATACAAATAACTAATAACAGAAATGAAACAGGGAGATGGTTACAGACCCTGCAGACATCAGAAGACTCCTGGGAATACTGCACACTGGACCCGTGAACACCTAGACTGAACATCTCAGATGAAACGGACCAACCTTCAAAACACACGAACTCCACAGCTCATCTCATACAAAAGACAACAATGCAAACAGTCCTATAGCTATTAAAGGGATTGAACTCATAATTGTAAAACTTCTAAAAAAGGACTCCCCAGGTCCAGCTAGTTTTTGGGGAAATTCCATCTGTGGCATGTTTAAAGATGAATTAATAGTAAATCTATATAGTCTCTTCTACAAAACAGAAGAGGAGGGACGCTCCTCGATTCATGTTAATAAAACTTGTATTACCCTGATACCAAAAACAAAGTATAAAAAAGAAAACTACACACACCAAACGTGTCTTACGAATATGGACAGAAAAGTACTTCACAAAATATCAGTGAATCAAATTCAGTTAATATACAAACAATTACATGCCATGACCAAGTGGAGTTTATTCCAGGAATACAAGCTTTGTTCATTGTTAAAAAAAATCCATTTAATCTCCTATATTAACAGTCTAAAGAAGAAAAATCACATGATCATATCAACTGATGGAGAGAAAGCATTTGATAAAATTCAGTGTAATAAAAACTCAGAAAAATAGTAATAGGCTTGGCGCCTGTAGCACAGTGGTTACGGTGCCAGCCACATACACTGAGGGTTGTAGATTCGAACCCAGCCCAGGCCAGCTAAACAACTGCAACAAAAAATAGCCAGGTACTGTGGCAGGTGCCTGTTGCCCCAGCTACTAGGGAGGCTAAGGCAAGAGAATCACTTGAGCCCAAGAGGTTGAGGTTGCTATGAGCTATTACACCATGGCATAATCTACTGAGGGTGGCAAAGTTAGGAACCCCCCAAAACACACAAAAACAAAGAAGTGAGACCTCGTCTGTACTAAAAAATTCAGAAAAACCCACTGAGTCAAGAGGATCGCTTGAGCCCAAGAGTTGGAGGCTGTTGTGAGCTATGATGCCACGTACTCTATGCCCAGGGCAATAGCTTGAGACTCTGTTTCAAAAACAAAAAAAACAATAGCTACAATAATGACTATTTGATATAAACACAGAGACCAAAGGAAAGAAACAGAAAATACAGAAACAGGCCCCACAAATACGCTACATTTATTTTGACAAAGGTGCAAAAAACAGTTCAGTAGAGGAAGGACATCTTTTCAACACACGGTGCTGGGACAAACGGACTTCACAGGCTGAAACATGAACTTCAACCTAAAACCTCCCACTCAATACAAAGTTAATTCAAAATGGATCATGAATTAAAATGTAAAACTATAAAAGTTTTGGCTCAGCGCCTGTGGCTCAAGTGGCTAAGGCGCCAGCCACATACACCTAAGGTGGCGGGTTCGAATCCCCAGCCCGGACCCGCCAAACAACAATGACGGCTGCAACCAAAAAATAGCTGGGTGTTGTGGCGGGCGCCTGTGGTCCCAGCTACTTGGGAGGCTGAGGCAAGAGAATTGCTTGAGCCCAAGAGTTTGAGGTTGCTGTGAGCTGTGACAACACAACACTCTACCGAGGGCAACATAGTAAGACTCTATCTCAAATAAATAAAATAAAAATAAAAAATAAAAGGAAAAGAAACTCTGAAAAAGTCTCTAAGTCTGCATTGCAAAAGACTTGCTAGCTAAGGGTTGGTTGTGGTGGATCATTCCTATAATTTTAGAACTCTGGGAGCCTGAGGCAGGTGGCTTGCCTGCGCTCAGGAATTCAGCCTGAGCAGGAGCAAGAGCCTGTTTCTACCAAAAACAGAAAAACTCTACCCAGGTGTTGTGGCAGGCACTTGTAGTCCCAGCTACCTAGGAGGCAGAAGGATTGCTTGAGTACAGGAGTTTAAGGTTGCTGTAAGTTATGCCACCACAGCACTCTACCCAAGGTGACAGAGTGAGACTCTATCTTAAAAAAAAAAATCTGGCTCAGCACCTGTGGCTCAGGTGGCTCGGGCACCAGCCACATACACCTACGGTGGCGGGTTCAAATCCAGCCTGGACCCACCAAACAATGACAGCCGTAACCAAAAAAAAAAAAAAAAAAATAGCCGGGCATTGTGGTGGGCACCTATGGTCCCAGCTACTTGGGAGGCTGAGGCAGGAGACTTGCTTGAGCCTAGGAGTTGAAGGTTGCTGTGAGCTGTGGTGCCACAGAACTCTACCCAGGGGACAGCTTGAGGTTCTGTCTCAAAAAAAAAAAAAATCTGTTAAGAATATGAAAAGAGGACAGTGCCTGTGATAGGACACCAGCCCCATATACTGAGAGTGGCGGGTTCAAACCCGGCCGTGCCCAAAATGCAACAAAAAATACCCGGGTGTTGCGGTGGGTACCTGTAGTCTCAACCACTCAGGAGGCTGAGAATCACCTACCTAAGCCCAGGAGTTGGAGGTTGCTGTGAGCTGTGATGCCACAGCACTCTACTGAGGGTAACATAGTGAGACTCTGTCTCTAAAAAAAAAAAAAATATATATATATATATATATAGAGAGAGAGAGAGAGACACAGATTTGGAAAAAATATTTGCAAATCATATATCCAATAAAGCAAAGAGCTCTCAAAACTCAGCAGTTTAAAAAATTACAATTAGAAAATGGGGGCAGTACCTGTGGCTCAGTGAGTAGGGCGCCGGGCCCATATACCGAGGGTGGCAGGTTCAAACCTAGCCCCGGCCAAACTGCAACAAAACAATAGCCCGGCATTGTGGCGGGCGCCTGTAGTCCCACCTACTCGGGAGGCTGAGGCAAGAGAATCGCCTAAGCCCAAGAGCTGGAGGTTGCTGTGAGCTGTGACACTCTAGCACTCTACAGAAGGCGACAAAGTGAGACTCTGTCTCTAAAAAAAAAAAGAAAAGAAAATGGGCAAAACACATGAGCAGACATCTTACCACAGAAGATACACATGAGACAGCATATAGCACAGGGAGAAGGCTCAACATCATCAGCCACTAAGGGAATGAAAACAGACCAGGCCACGGCACCGCGCAGCACCACAGCAACTGCCGTGCAACGAGTGCCTCGGCGCAGACGAGACTGAAGGCTCGACAAAACTAGCCAGTAAAAGATGACAAATGCCACATGACTCCAATGCATGAGCTACCTGGGGACAGAAGGAGGATGGTGAGGACGGTGTGGGGGGAGTGGGTAGGGGGTGGCTGGTATTCGGTGTTTAGCAGCGGAGTTTCAGGTTGGGAAGATGAAACAGTGCTGGAAATGGATAGTGTGACGGCCACCCAACATGGCCTTGAAATGTGCACTTGAAAATGGTTATGATGGTTAAGTGTACATTATGGTATTTTACACAGTTTTTATTTCTTTTTTCTTTTTCTTTTTGAGACACTGTCACTATGTAGCCCTTGGTTGAGTGCCATGGTATCACAGCTCACAGCAACCTCCAACTCCTGTGTTTAGGTGATTCTCTTGCCTCAACCTCCTGAGTAGCTGGGACTACAGGTGCCCACCACAATGCTGGCCTATTTTTTGTTGCAGTTTGGCCAGGGCGGGGTTCAAACTGGTCACCCTTGGTATATGGGGCCGGCGCCCTACCCACTGAACCATAGGCACCGCCCAACGATTTTTAAAAATTAAAATATTTTTAACAAAAATAAAAGAAAGAAATCAGCATGGGACTGGGGATCCAGTACACAGACTGAGGGTTCACTTCACACCCTGAGAGCTCATTCCCAGACCGGCAGGGTCAGATGTCTAGAGAGTCCTTTGGCAGGAAACCATTGAGACAACCCAGCAACTGTGAAAGGGCCAGCGGTCTCACCCATCAATGCAGATGTAGAACAGGACCCCACATATGTACCTGGGACTGCACAGGGGAGTACGGGCTCCCAGGCTCCCCACTCAGCAAGGTCTCACTGTTCATTTTTGTTTTTAGACAAGCAATATAGCGGCTGCAGAAATCTTTGCAGAGTTCATTAACCTTTTCCAGCTCCAGAAGATGAATACGCAAAACCTGGATTGCTTTTACCATCTAAAAGCAGAGAAAAGAAAGACTTTCAGACAAGAAAAAGGTCGCATTATAACTAGTTCTTAGTTATTAGACAGAACCTAGGAAAGAGAAGGACTCAAATCAGAAGTTGCACAAATTGACGACCCAGTCTAGTGCCACCGACCTGTGCTGTGTGTGGGAGTACAGGGGACACACGAAGGTACCCGGGGCCTTGCTCCACCGCTCTCTCTGTGACAGGGCACCTTGTTTACCCTGTCTACTCAGTCTCTGCATTCATAAATAGGAATATACCCATACGCACTCACAAGTGGTTCTAAACTTTAATAATGCTCAATTTTGGTGTCAAGTCTAAGAACACTTTGCCTAGCCCTAGATCCAGATTTTCTCTTATGTTTTATATTTTTGTACTGAGTTACTAAGTTGTGGGGTATTTTGTCCCATAGCAATAGATAACTAATGTCAACAATGAACCCTACATAAGTACCATGCACCTGTGAATCAACAACTCTAAAGCTCATCTCCTTCACCTGTGAACTTGAAGGTGACGACCCATATATATTCGTGCAATGAATAAATGAACCAACTAATCAACCGCAAAAACCACTAAGTACCACGCTCTGCCAGGCCTGTGCTAAACACTCACCAGTCAGGGGCACCTTGTCCCTGCCACCCAGAGGGGAGAGAGGACACCTGCTCCCCACTTGCTGGCAAGGCAGGAGTGGGCCAATGGAAAGATGGATACACAACAGAATCAGGCAGAGAGAGCTGCTGATCCTCACCCCAAAAGGGCCAGTACTGTGAAGTCTCACTTCAGGGATGAGGAGCAGATAACTCACCTGTGAATTCTATTAGGTGGCCAGGCACCAGGGCTTATACCTGTAATCCCGGCATTCTGGGAGGCTGAGGCAGAATTGCCTAAGGCCAGGAGTTTGAGACCAGCCTGAACAAAAATGAGACTTCATCTCTATGAAAAATAGAAAAAATTGGCTCAGCACCCATACCTCAGTGGTTAGGGCATGGGCCACATACACCAAGGCAGGTGGATTTGAACCTGACCCAGGCCGGCTAAACGATAACAATTACAACAGAAAAATAGCCAGGCACTGTGGCAGGAGCCTACAGTCCCAGCTACTTGGAAGGCAGAGGCAAGAAAATCGCTTAAGTCCTAGAGTTTGAGGTTGCTGTGAGCTGTGATGTCACAGCACTCTACTGAGGGTGACACAGTGAAACTCTGTCTCAAAAAAAAAAAAAAAGAAAAATTAGTCAGGGGTTGTGGCAAGTGCCTGTAGACCCAGCTCCTCAAAAGGCTGAGGCAGAAGGGCTGCATGAGCCCAGGAGTTTGAGGTTGCTGTGAGCTATGACAACACCAGGCAACAGAGCAAGACTATCTCCGAACAACAACGATAACAACTATCAGGACTAGTAAGGACTGAGCATATTCTGAGTAAGAATCTTTTTTATTTTAAAGATACAGAGTCTCATGCTGTCACCCAGGCTGGAGTGCAGGGGAATGACGATAGCTCCCTGCAGTCTCAAACCCTTGGGCTCAGGTCATCCTCCTGCCTCAGACTCCCAAGCTGCTGAGACTGTAGACGTGCACCACCACGCCGGGCTCACTTTGTTATTGTTTTTCGTAGAGATGAGGTCTTGCTATATTATATTGCTCAGGCCGGTCTCAAACCATCTCTTGCCTTAGCCTCACCAAAGTGCTGGGATTATAGGCATGAGGCCCACATGGGTCTGGCTATTTTTTTTTTTTTTGAAAAGTCTTACTCTGTCACCCTGTGTAGCGTGCTGTAGCATCATAGCTCACAGCAACCTCAAACTCCTGGGCTCAAGCAACCCCCCTACCTCAGCCTCCTGAGCAGCTGGGACTATAGGAGCCTGCCACAATACCCAGCTAGTTTTTCTATTTTTAGTTGAGACCTGAGCTCCTGAGCTCAAGCAATCCTTCCTTCTCAGCCTCCCACAGTGTGGGGATTATAGTCAAGAGTCACTGATCATGGCCCTTGGTTTTGTTTGTTCGTTTTGATTTTTTAAAAGCTAAAACCTGGGCAATTTATTCAGGAAGTTTTCCCAAGGCCTTTTTGAAGGGCCCTGCCCACGGTTTTGATGTGGGACCTATTAGGCTCTAATGGAGTACAGGGACAGTCCCTGACGCCAGGTCTCTGTGCTACTGCCCATCTGAGAGGGAACCACTTGCCAGTGCTCAGGTGGGAGCTGAGTGGTGCGCAGATGAAGGCTGTGCTGCCGCAGAGCTCCAAAAGACAGAGCTGACTCTGGGTCTACCAGAGACCTTACGTCCAAGTAATTCTCCATTTCCTTCAGAGAGTGCAGAAAACACTGGATTTTGGAGCCATGGACCTGGGAGTAGGTCTCTGGTCCCTGGGAGTACCACGAATCAGTGTGGGCCTCAAGGCAGTGCTGTCTTAGAGAATAAAGTCACATGGTAACACTACAGCAGAAGCTGAGCACAGACTCCCCAACCCCGTGAACCTTTACAGATCCACAGGAGATACCCAAATCCCCCAGTCCTGTCAGGAAGGAGGCGCAAATCATTTATTCGCTCAGTGAAGGAAGGGTCGACTGGCCAAGGCGGAGGCCTTACGGACACCCGAGCCCACGCGCTAGCAAGCACGTTCCTCTGTGACTGTACGGCTCTCTCCTTCAGCAGGACTCCGAGGAGTCTAAATTCTATTTACACATTCAAAATTTTACTTACTAAATTGTCAGTTTCTGGATCTTCACAAAAGAAGGGTTTCCCCTCTTTCTCTTGCTTCCTTACAAAATTTTCAATGTCCACATCAAAACTGGCAGAAGTTGTGCCTTCGGAGCCCTGGGTGGATTGTTCACATTTCTCAAACAACAAAGCTAATAATGGGAACAGTGGATGCCTGGGGAGGAATAAACAGAATGAACACACGTCTCACACGCCTATGAGAAAGTGTTAGTGTGTGTGCGAGCATTACTTTATGTAACACCTTTGCTGGGTTCTAATTCATACATCACACAATTTATCTGTTTAAAGTATAAAGGTCAACGGTTTTTAGTATGTTCACAGACTTGTGGCATCATTAGCAGTCGCTTTTAGAATGTTTTCATCATCTCCAAAAGAAATCCTGTACCCAGTGGCCGTCCATTTACCCCAAACCGCAGCCCACCACAGATCTACTTCCTATCCCTTATACATTTACCTCCTTTAGACATTTCATATCATCGGAATCATACCCCATGTGACTCGCAGTGGTCGGCCTCACCCCATAGAATGTTTTCAAGGCTTAGTTGTAACCTGCTATTGGTTTATTCTTTTATTCTTATTACTTTATTCCTTCTTATGTCCAAATAACACTCTATTACATGGATGTACCACCTTTTTTTTTTGAGACAGACTCTCACTACGTCACCCTTGGTAGAGTGCTGAGCCAGCACAGCTCCCAGCAACCTCCAACTCTTGGGCTTAAGTGATTCTCTTGTCCCAGCCTCCCAAGTAGCTGGGACTACAGGGGCCTGCCACAACACCCAGCTATTTCTGTTGCAGTTGTCACTATTTTAGTTGGCTGGGGACAGGTCCAACTCTGCCATCCTCAGTATATGGGGTTGGTGCCCTGCCCACTGGGCCACAGGCGCCACCCTGGACGTACCACATTTTGTCAATTTGTCCATTAGTTGTTGGACACATGGGTTGTTTCCCCCTTTGGTTCTCATGGCTAATGTTGCTGTGAGCACTGACATCCAGTCTGTGTGTGGACAAGTGCTTTCCCATCTCCTGTGTACCTGCACGCAGTGGGACTGCCAGGTCACATGCAGCTCTCTAACTTCTTTAGGCACTGCCAGACTTTTCCAAGTGGCCACCCCACTTTATATTCCCACCAGCAATGTATGAGGATTCTAATCTCGCCATATTCTCAACGCCACTTGTTCTTTTCTGTACAGCATCAAAATGAGAGGTGTATCTCTGGTATTTATTTTTACACAATAAATCAGTATCTAAATCTTGAAAAAACTTCAGACCACATTTGCAAAAATCAAGCAGAAATCCACTCGGCACCACACTACTCCCCCACCCTCCTCTCCCGAGTGATGCTGTGAATGAGTTAGTGGGGGGTCCTTTCCCTGAGGACACCACATTCACACGGTTCTGTACCTGGGTGTGTTCTTCAAAGTGTTCCTACATCACACGAGGGTGACTGGCTCCACAGTGCAAGCCTCGGGAGCTGGCCAGGGCCCCGACTCAGTTGAATGCCCTTGACACTGTTAATGCACTTGGAACAAGGAGCACCTCGCTTTCTTTTTGAAATGGGTCCCCTAAATTATGTAGTCAGTGCTGCTTAAGAGAGAGTATCAGTGCACCTTAACTGTGGCAATGCAGGCCACAGTCTGAGGCCCCACAGTGTCACCATGTACTTGCTGTCTGTTGTTTGAGTTGTTCACAGATGATCACTGTTTACAGTGTAGGAGAGCCTGGGCTCACATAAGCAGTGACCTTTCAGGGGAGCTATGTAGAAACAGAATGGCATGAACATTATAAGTTATTACCGGCTAGGGTCGGTGGCTCACGCCTGTAGTCCTGGCACTCTGGGAGGCCAAGGCAGGTAGAGCTCAGGAGTTCGAGACAAGCCTGAGCAAGAGACCCTATCTCTACTAAAAATAGAAAAACGAGCCAGGCATCCTGGTAGGTGCCTGTAGTCCCAGCTACTCAGAGAATTGCTTGAGCCTAGGAGTGTGAGATTGCTGTGAGCTATGACAGTGCTAAGCGCACTATCTAGGGTGACAGTGTGGGACTCTGTTTAAAAAAAAAAAAGAAAATATTACCATCACGTGCTGCAGTAGGATAAACCGTGAAGACATAGGCTAAGTGCAATATCCTGTCACAAAAGGAAAAATACCATATTATTCCACTTACATAAGCTCTCTAAAATGGTCAAGTTCGTAAAAACACAAGAGTAGAATGGGGGTCAGCAGGTGCCGGGTGGGAAAGGAGGAAAAGATGCCAGTTGTTCACTGGCAGGGAGTTCCAGGTGTGAAGACGAACAGCTCTGGGATCTGTTCACAGCAGTGTGAATGCACCCCACACTACCAAACGGTCCCTGTACGATGTCAGGATGGTCAATTGCTGTGTTTTTTACTATAATTTAAAACAAGAAAAAGAAGGGGTGGGGTGGTAATCCATTTTTTAAAGAAGTCATTTGAGAACCCAGTGCTCTCTGGAAGTCAGCCTCCACCCGCAGTGGCCGGCATCTCGCGTCCCAGCCAGGGCTGCCCAAGGACGTCGGGTTGCTGACGGTTCTCATGGGTTTGGCCACTTAGTGGCCTCTTCAGGGACATGGCTACTTTGTCACTTTGAGGCTGTTTGTCTTTCCCTTATTGATCACCTTACTTGTAGGATGTTAGTACTTCGTTACACGATTTTCTCCCAGTCTGTTACTTGTCTTTGTTTACGACATCTTTCCTCAGGTAAACCGTCTGAAGTGTTCATAGTTATTGGGCTCTTTCTTTTTTCACTTTGTGCCTTATTTAAGGCATTCTCAAAGTTACACAAATATCCTTCTACATTTTTTTTCTGATTTCTGACATACTTTAATCTTATAAACACTTGGATCCTGACTTTAACTGGAATTTGTATGAACAAAGTGAGGTACAAACTCAGGTTTTTACCAAACAACCAACAGTTCCCACCCTACGTCTAGCGTGTCGTCTCTGACTTGAATTCTCCCATTTATCACGTATTTCATACATATCCACAGCCCTGAATTCTCAATCCTGTCATCTGACCCATGTCTGGGTCCCTACATTGAAGGAGCCAGCTAGAGGCTGTGACTGACGGAGGATCTTGCGGCTGTGCTGTGACTCTGACCGCTCTCTAGGCCAGCTAGAGGCTGTGACTGACGGAGGATCTTGACTCTGACCGCTCTCCTCTCCGTGGCTTCTCCGCTACTCTTGCACATTCTCTTCCACCAGATGAATTTTCGGTCAGTTTGTCTTTTTAAGCCTCACTGGGCTTTAACTATATTGCCTTAAATTTACAACTTAATTCAGGAAAGAGTGAAACCTTAAGTGTCTAGTCTAGGGACCTGAGGAAGCGCCCCCTGGATCCGGTTTTTGTTTATCTCATTAACATTTTTATGGCATTCTCTATGTAGCCCTCGCACATTTATTATTAAGTTTATTCCTACTTATTTTGCTATTCTAAGTGGAATTGTTTTATTAAATTTTTTTTGTTATGTTTCTTTCCATTTCCACAGGGATCAATACATTTTTTTAAAGTGAATTAGTTTTGAGGTATATAAAACCCATTTTTAAAAAAATGCTGACCATCATATTTATTTTTTAAATTATCTAACGGTAAAGCTGTTCTTGGAGTACAGGCAGACCCTGGAATTCGGCAGGAGACCGACTCAGGGATGCCCCACGGGGTCAGGATGCAGAAATGTGCCTTTCCTCTCCATCTGCAGCCCTACCCGACAGCCAGCAGCCTGAGCTGGTCATTGTTACCATCGTTTTGTCTTTTCAAGGACGCCACATAAGTGAAATCTTATGCTACGTGACCTTTGAGGAATGGCTCACTCGCATGGAGAAGCTGCCCCTCAGCGCCATAGGCCTTCCTTTGCATTTTGGAGAAACATTTCATTGTGCGGATATGCAGCGAGTCCTCACTTCACCTCGAGAGGGTCTTAGAAGCTGCTACTTACAACAGGTCTTCGAATACCATCACACTGATGAGGCTGCGTCATTGTCTCACATCAGGTCCCAGAGACTCAGAGCCTGGGATATTCAGTGAAGACTTACTGCAGTGCCATCTGTCTATCCATTTTTTAGCTAAGAAACATTTGGGTTGCTTCCAATTTTTGACAAAGCACTTCAAAACACCAGTGTATAATTGAATAGATATTTGATTATTGATCACTGCAGCATTATAACAACCGCCAAAAGGTGGAAACAGCCCAAGCGTGCGTTGACAGATGACTGGATCCCCGAATGCAGCATATAAATACAATGAAATGTCACTGAATCTTACAAAGGAAGATGTGACGTGTGTGCGTGGGTGACTCTGACAACATACTCAGTGAAATCAGTCAGTCACCAGAGGATAAACGCTGTGTGAGTCCACTTAGATGGGACACCCGGAACGTGGAATGATGGCTGCCAGGAGCTGGGAGGGGGAGGGAAGGAGGGGTCCCTGCTTAATGGAGTGGAGTTTCAGTTTGGACGATACTGAAGTTCTGAAGATAGATGGTATCGATGGCTGTACAATTAAATGAACTGTAGACCCCAAAACGGTTAAGATGGTAAATTCTAAGTTACATATATTTTACCACATTAAAAAAAAATTCACACATAGGATTTTGTGTAAACTTATTTCTCTAGGGCACATCTCCAGGACTCCTGGGTACACTGGCCCTATAAGATCACGTGTTTGTGAGGAAAGCACAAGCACTCCCACTCTGACAGGCCGTCTGCGTCCCACGGCAGCCTGCAGGCGACCAGCTGCTCAGCACTATTCGCTGCTTTTTACCTTGGCCATTCTAGCAGGTGCTCAGAGGCAGCTTGCCATGGCTCTACTGTCCGTCTCCTGATCAGTGATGACAAGGGACACATCTTCCCATGGACTTTGCCATCTGCATCTCCCTTTGGTGAAGCAGCTGCTTACGTTTTCACCCACTTTTCAGTTGGACTGCTTATTTTCTTACTGGTGAATTTTGAAAGTTATTTCTGTATCTACACACAACTGCTTGCTTGAATATGAGCTTTGCAAGTATTTTTGCTCCGTGTGTAGTATGTTTTTTCATTTTCTTAACAGCATCTTTGGCAGAGCAGAAGCTTTTTATTTTAATTAGGTTTAATTTACCAGCTTTTTATTTTATAAGTCAAGCTTTCAGTGCTCTATCCTTAGGGCTTTTTGACTAACCCCGGCCTCACCACCTTCTCCCATGTTTTCTTCTAAAACTTTTACACTTCTGGTCTCTCATCTTTTCTTCCCCATAAGAGGGACCCACTTTCAACTCTCTTTGGAAATATTCTAAACTTTCTCTTTAAAAGAGTAAAAAAAAAAATTCACTGTTTAAAATTTTAACATTTGTGTTAATCCTCTTTGCATAAACCTTTGAAGGAAATTAGGTTGAGAATATTTTTTTCTTTGCTTATGTGTGTGCAGTTATTTGCTGAAGTCTGTCCCTTCTCCACGGAACTGTCATTGTACCTCTTTCAAAGAGCAAATGCATCATGTTTGTGCAGATCTATTTCTGCACTCTTTGCTTTGAGTCATTGATCTGTGGGTCTATCCCATCACCAGCACCATACCACAATTAGTTTCCAGTAACTTTATAGTTAGAAACGACATACACGTAGGCTGATTGCTCCAACTTTATTCTTTCTCAAAATCACTTTATCTGTTCTAGTTCCTTTGCATCCCATATGAAATTTACAGTTAGTCTATTTTTATAAATATATCCTGCTAAGGCTTTGGGACTGAGCTAAACCTACAGTTCAACTGAGGAGAATCAGTATCTTTACTACGCTGAGTCGTCCAACCCCGAACTAAAGAAACCACCATTTACTCAGGTTTTGATTGTTCGTGTCAACATTTTACAGTTTTCAGCATAAAAGTTCTGCACTTTTTGGTGCAAAAAAGTTTTGGTGGATTTATACCTACATTTTTTAGTGAAGCTCTTACAGATAGTATTGTCTCTAAATTTCCAACTGCACGTTGCTGGTATGTACAGGACTGGCTGTGGTGTGTTGCCCATGTAATCAGTAACCTTACCAAATCTGCTTATTTAGTTCTAGAAATTTTTGGTCAACTCTTCATGATTTTCTCCATAGATTATCATGTCATATACACACAGAACTGGTTTTATTTCTTCCTTTCTAATCTGGTATGCCTTTTCTTGCCTTATTGAATTTTCTAGAATTTCCATTACAGCTCTGAATAAGAATAGTGAGAATGAACATTTTGCCTAGTTTCCAGTCTCAAGGGGAAGACATCTACTCTCCCCCTGCCAAGTATGCTGCTGCTGCAGGCTTGTGTGGTCCCCTTCATCAAGTTAAGAATGTCCCCTGCTACTTCACTTTGCTGATAGTTTTTCATCCTATCTGGATATTGAAAATTGTCAAATGATTTTTTTTTTTTTTTTTTTGCAGTTTTTGGCTGGGGCTGGGTTTGAATCCGCCACCTCTGGCACATGGGGCCAGTGCCCTACTCCTCTGAGCCACAGGTGCCGCCCCAAATGCCTTTCTATGATAATGGCTGATCCACAACCCAAACCGGTCTGGCCTTCCTGTGATAAACTCCACTTGGTCACTGTGTGGTATTCTTCCTATATACTACTACATTCGGCTTGTTAATATCTTACTGATGACTTAAACCTCTCAGTCACGGGAACACTGGTCTGTGTTCTCCTCTTTTGTGTTGTCTCTGTCTGGTTTTACCATCAGAGGGATGCTCACACCACAGGCTGAGAGAGAACGCATCCCTTCCATTTTCTGGAAGAGACTGTGTGGACTTGCTGTTCTTTCCTTCTTTATGTGTTCGGGAGAATTGTCCAATAAAACCATTTAGGCCTAAAGATTTCCCCTGCAAGGTTACCTTTAATGTGGATTTATATTTCAAAACATTTTTTTACATTTTAGAAATAAAATCTTAGTCTGAGAAGACTTTTCACCCAAGCAGCTATCACATGGTCATGGAGCCTCACTACTCTGCCTAGCAACCGCCCTAGCACTCCCCTACAAAGCTTCCCCCCCCCCCGCCCCTCCCAGCGCCCAACGCCCACATCTCCTCCGGGGCTACCTATAAATGGCCTGCTTGTCTGCATCCATCGGCGTCTGAGACTCCACAGGGGGAGGGCTCACTCCTTCCGCGTCAGGCTCAGAGCAGTGTGGATCTTGCTCTGTTTTTAACTCTGTTACTACTTGCATCTGTAAGAGGAGGAGGAAAAGTTTTATTACCAAACACAAAATAAATGGCTAAGTGTCTACTCTCCATCAGGAATGCAATCAAGATGGCAAACTGCCAGCAGCTCTACAACTGGTAATGACACAGAAGGAATGTCACCAACAAACTCCCTCGAATTAAAATGCTTTAAACATAAAGCTTAAACTCCAAAACTGTTTTAAGAACTGAGATGACCAATATCTCTCAAGTCCTCATGATTTTAAAAATCACAGTAACTGTACAGCACTGAAGGGAATTCTTGCTATATATCCTCACTTTTAATAATATTATGTGGCCAGGAGTGGTGGCTCACACCAGTAATCCCAGCACTCAGGGAAGCAGGAGGATTTCTTGAGGCCAGGAGTTCAGGGTAAGCCTGGGCAACAAAGCAAGACCTTGTTTCAATCAAAAAGTAAAACAACACAAGAAAAGTACAGTAAATAAGAATAATATGAAGTATAAAGAAATAATCCAAGTTTTTACCTTGTCATAAAAACAACTCAAACCCAATAAGCTACGGATCTGTGACAGCACTGAAATTCTCGCACATATACCTCGAATATTAAGCTACAAAAATGTTAAGAAATGTCACTGAATTCAGAAAATAAAGACCAGATGTGTTTACTAAAGTCTTGTTTCACTTAAATTGCTTTAAACAAGTTATATGTTTGTCACTTAGGTAAAAAAGTATTTAAATCCTTAAGCTAAGAATTCAGTTTATGAAAAAACATTGCTGCAGTAAACTTTCGATTATCCCTGAGCAGCAGATTAAACTGTCCTGACCTCGGCCTCTTCAGGCCCAAGATGGGTGTGTCTCGCCCCCCTCACAGGAAGCTGTGGGGGAGGAGGCCGGTCTGAGCCCAGCGCCCTCTTCACTCTGGCAAGAGGGTGCAGCACACCTGGGAACTGTTTTTCTCCTTCTCTTAAGACAGAAAAGCAACCAAACCCCATGCAAACACAGTATTTCTGGAGGAGAATATGACAGGGTGTCTAAGAAGCCTTAAAAGATTCATTTCATTGTTTTTTAAACAATTATGAAAAAAGAGAAAACTAAAAATTTGACCTTAGACTCAGAGCCTACATACAGCTAGGTGAGTAGGGTCCAGCCACATACACCAAAGGTGGTGGGTTCAAGCCTGGCCCAGGCCTGCTAAACAACAACAACAACTGCAACAACAAAATAGCCAGGCATTGTGGTGGGTGCCTGTGGTCCCAGCTACTTTGGAGGCTGAGGCAAGAGAATCACTTAAGCCCAAGAGTTTGAGGTTGCTATGAGCTGTGGCACCATGGCACTCTACCAAGGGGGACATAGTGAGACTCCAACTCAAAAAAAATATATATCACTTGGAAATCCCAAAGGACTACTAGGCTAGGAAAGCAAGCTAACAGTACTGCATACAACTTTCCTTCCTCAAAAATTCCAACAAAACCAAACAAAACCTCTGCAAAAGAGCCAACCATGTAAGCATGCAAACCAGCCACAAAGGACAGAGGCCATCACCCTCAGCAGACCATCACCCTCAGCAGACCATCACCCTCTGCAGACCATCACCCTCTGCAGACACGCTGGGCGGTGCAGGGAGCCACCCTGCCCTGCCAGCCCTGAAGGGAAAAACCTGCTGCCCGGGGAAGCAATGGGCAGGGCTGACTCTGCTCCCAGGGAGAACAGGCTAAAACACTCTTGCCCACTCTGAGCCTCTCCTACCTTTCTCATCCCCTCCTTTCCTTCTGGTCATAGTTCTAACACCCAGATGTTCAAGAACACAAATTCTGTAGTTTCCAGAAAATCAGGGTCCCGTCTCCAGTGGGAGAACAGTGATGACTGCCCACCAGTGGATGGCCATCCCAGCATGCACGCAGTAAAAGGGCAGTGTCAGAACCCTGCAAATGCATTTCTGGGACAGCCTCCTTCATGCTAATAACTGGGACACAAAACCACAGAACTCCTGTCAGAAAGTTCACCAAGTAAGACATTCAGATTGGCCACTGGTCAACGGGGCAATCTATGATCAACAAAGCCCATCAGCTACTCTTTGAAAGCGACAACACAAATACTGATGTAAAAAGATAAATTCCCAAGAAACTATCACATGATTGGGAGAGATCAAAATTATCCGCAATCTTGGTATCAATTAAGGAAATAATCCAGGAATTCTGCAGCTGATCTTCCTGAACACCAGCACAGAGTAGAACCGGACGTGCCCCCAGGGGAGTGGCGGACACACAGAGCACTGTCCTCCCTGTGCAGACAGGGCTGACTGGGAGGAGCGCGCGGGAAAGGTCAAGTCTCACTTGCTGCCCGTCTGGGTAGCTGTCTATGCTCAGCGTCTGTGTGGCCATCATGGTTACTGAGCGTCTGACGAGGCCTCAGATCATCCTGAGTGGAGGCGCATGGACTCTGGGGAGACAAAAAGGGAAGAGTCAGTGAGGGGCGCAGAGCACGGGGCTGAACTTGTTCCACAGCACCTACATGATTTTTAAAAAAATACATATTTTCCCTCAGTGAATCCCCAATGATAAATTAAAAAAAAAAAAACCATACATATTTTGACTTAGCACCCATAGCTCAGTGGTTAGGGCGCTGGCCACATACACTGAAGCTGGCCAGTTGGAGCCCAGCCTGGGCCTACTGAACAACAGCGACAACTGCAACCAAAGACAGCCGGGCTTTGTGGCAGGCGCCTGTAGTCCCGGCTACTAGGGAGGCTAAGGCAAGAGAATCGCTTGAGCCCAGGAGTTTGAGGTTGCTGTGAGCTGTGGTGCCATAGCACTCTACCCAGGGGGACACAGTGAGACTCTTGTCTCAAAGGGAAAAAAAAATACTCATTTTTATATGGAGAAAAAGAATCATCTTCACTAATGTGTGAGAAGCCAGCACCTGCCAGCAGCACTCGGCTTCCTCAGCAAACTTGCCCCACTGTGCTGGGCCGACTCGCTGCATATTTTTGGCCCCTGCCCTGCTCACATCCTGAGTGCACAGCTCTCTTGGGTTCACACGTGCACACTCACTCTCCCTTCCGAGAGTGGGCAGGACAGCCCACATTCAGGCACCCTAAGCACTCAGTCTCATCATTTTGGGATTTCTCCTCTGGGGTGAACATCTGGTCTTCATCCCATCACCCTGCGGCGCGCTGGGGGAAGGAAGAGCTGACACACAGCCCTGCATCCCGTCAGAATGCACACACACCACAGCCACGCACGCACTCACTGGTACATGTGCACACATGAGCCACGCATGTCTGCCCTGCCCTGGAAGTAGACGCCAGCTGTGCTGTAGAGGAAAGCAGTGGTGTGAGGAGCAGCGCTGCTGTGTTCCTGCACAGCTCGAACACAGGGAGCACTCGGCTCCGGAATCACCCTTCCTGCCAGTGACAGCAAGAGCCTCACTTCACAGGCAGTGAGGCAAGACACACCCCATCCACAGAACTCCCTGGCCGGACACCCACCAAGAGCTACACCACAAAAATCAAGTGACTTTGAGCTGTAAAAAGCAAACTTCCTTGGGTTCCAGGTTCTGTCTTTTTGTTGTTGTTCTTTTTAGTTAAAGGTTAAACATGCAGAAGGCTTTTTAAGAGAGGGAAAACTGTTGTGGTTTGGAAAAGCATAAATACGTGGTACATACTGAGAGGAGGGTCCTTGGTGCCAGAGGAGAGGTGACACAGACGGAGGAGGAGGCTAGAATGCACCTTATGGTGCAGGGATAGGAACAGAGGTGTCCACATGAGTTCAGGGCTTTTAACAAAGAGAAAAATAGAAATAGACACGGCCGGGGGTGGCGGCTTATGCTTGTAATCCCAGCACTACGGGCGGCGCAGGTAGAAGGATTGCTTGAGTCCAGAAGTTCAAGACCAGCCTAGATGATAGATCAACACTCTACAAAAAAATTTTAAAAATTAGCTAGGTGTGGTGGCAGCATTTGTAGTCCCAGGTCCTAGGGAGGCTATGGCAGGAAGATCGCTTGAGCCCAGGAGTTTGAGGTTGCTGTGAGCTATGATGCCACTGCACTCCAGCCGGGGCAACAGAGTGAGACTCACTCAAAAAAAAAAATCGTTTTGGGCAGCCCCCTTGGCTCAGTGTGTGGGGCGCCAGCCCCATACACCGAGGGTGTAAGCCTGGCCCTGGCCAAACTGCAACCAAAAAAAAAAAAAAAAGAAAGAAAAGAAAAGAAAAAAAAGAAAAAAAAATTATTTTAAAATAAATAAAAGCTCCATCCAGACTAATAAAAATGAAGATGACACAACTTTCATGTACAGAACTATTAAAGCTTACTAGCAATTGAAGAAATAAGAATTTTAAAATAATCTATCCTTTTCCATCTAGCAAGTATTAAAACAATAGTAGTGCACTTTGCCAGCAGAATGAAGGGCAACCTGGACTGCGGCAAGCAGAGTCAGCCCCGTGAGGCACAAATGGTACGGCACACACTGACTTGGAAAGCAGTCTGACCATATGTACCTTGGGCATTAAAAATGTTATACTTGTCTCAAAATCAACCTAAGAATATAGCTTTAATGTTGTGACTTTACAGGGAGACAAAAATATGAAATATAGGCAGAATCTAACAGGCTGGCATTTTAATAGTTTTAAGCATTCCAGCCTGGATGACTGGCGGAGCAGGAACATTTTTTGGAAGAGGATGTGACATTAACGGATTAGTTGAATCCTGCAGGTGGTGAAGTCTTCCCTGTGCTCAGATCAGAGGAACCAGTCTGGAAGGGAAGCCACAATGCATCCCGCGAGGCTGGGCAGGACACAGTGACAGGCACACTGGCCCTGGGGCCCAGGGAGGGCCCTGCCTGCCTCAGAGGATGTACTCACTACCTCTGTGGGGCCTTTAAGCCCCATCAACTAGTTACATCTTGACATTCTGTGTTTAGCTCCAGAACCGTCTATGTATTTGGCATTACAGGCATTTGAAATATTTAAGAAAATTTGGCAAGTTATTCTTAGATTCTGGCCTTGATTCCAATATAAAATGTATAACTGCATTACTAGTTTTATTTATTTTTTATTTTTTTTTGAGACAGAGCCTCAAGCTGTCCCTCTGGGTAGAGTGCCGTGGCATCGCAGCTCACAGCAACCTCCAACTCCTGGGCTCAAGCGAGTCTCTTGCCTCAGCCTCCCAAGTAGCTGGGACTACAGGTACCCGCCACAACGCCTGGCTATTTTTTGGTTGCAGCCATCATTGTTCTTTGGCGGGCCTGGGCTGGATTCAAACCCGCACCTTAGGTGTATGTGGCTGGCGCCTTAGCCACTTGAGCCACAGGCGCTGAGCTGTGTTACTAGTTTTAAACACTACTTTTTTTTTTTTTTTGAGACAGAGTTTTACTTTATCACCCTCAATAGAGTGCTGTGGTGTCACAGCTCACAGTAACCTCCAACTCCTAGGCTTAGGTGATTCTCTTGCCTCAGCCTCCCGAGTAGCTGAGAGTACAGGCATGCACCAGAATGCTTGGCTACCTTTTTTCTTTTTCTTTTTTTTTTTTTTTTTTGTGGATTTTGGCTGGGGCTGGGTTTGAACCTGCCACCTCTGGCATATGGGAACAGTACCCTACTCCTTTGAAGCAGAGGTGCTGCCCTATTTTTTTTGTTGTTGTTGTAATTGTCATTGTATTTTAGGTGGCCTGGGCCAGGTTCAAACCCGCCACCCTTGGCATATGGGGCCGGTGCCCTATGCACTGAACCACAGGGCACTGCCCTAAACAGACTTTTTTAGTTATAAAGTAAAACAGAGAAGTTAACTCAGACTGTAAATGGGTCCTCGTTTAATCAGGTTTATGAACTGCCAGAGCCTCTCCTTGGCACTGGGAACACTGCAGGGAGCAGAACCAGGTCCTAGCTCCAGGTCCTGCCACACCTCTGAGAGCAAAGTCTGAGCACCTGAGATCTGCTCTGTGTATAATTTTAAATTGTGTGCAAGGGAATTTGCATCGCAAACGGAACATATTACTAAAAATGATATATTTGGTCTGATCAACTTAAGTTATCCAAAGGTTGTCCTAAAGGTAAAAGTTAAAACTTACTAAACTTACAAAGAAAAGAATAAAATTCATGAATTCAACATGAAAGTGAAGGTCTTTAACTTTGTAGCATTAATAAACGTTGGTTAACCTGGATAGAGTTGAACACATTTTTCTTAGTAAAGTACTGCAAGAATGGAGAAGCAAGAATCTGATGTACTGTATCAACAGCCGTAACTCAGGGGTTAGGGCGCTGGCCACATACACTGACGCAGGTGGGTTCAAACCTAGCCTGGGCCTGCTAAACAACAATGATAACTTTAACAAAAAAATAGCCGGGCATTGTGGCAGATGCTTGTAGTCCCCACTACTTGGGAGGCTGAGGCAAAAGAATCACGTAAGCCTAAGAGTTAGAGATTTCTGTGAGCTGTGACACCACAGCACCTACCGAGGGCAACATAGTGAGACTCTGTCTCAAAAAAGAAAAAAAATCTGATGTACTCAATACTAATATGAAGCCAGCAGACAATCTAATGCACACCCACATAAGAGAAAAACTCAAATCAATTCAAGGTGGGGGGTGGGGAATGAGGGAGAGGGTTGGGTCTGCGCCCAGTTAATGGACATGTTAGGGTGGATGGCACAGCCTTTTGGGGGTGGGACACAATTATGCGATGGACTTAACCTAACAAATGCAAACACTGTAACCTAATCTTTGTACCCTCAATTAACCTGAAACAATTAAATAAAAAAAGAAAATTTACAAAAAAATGAAAAATAAATGTTGGGGTTTTGTTTAGTTGTTTTTTGGAAACAGAGTCTCACTTTGTTGCCCTTGGTAGAGTGCTGTGGTTTCACAGCTCACATCAACCTCCAACTCCTGGGCTTAGGCAATTCTCTTGCCTCAGCCTCCCGAGTAGCTGGGACAACAGGCGCCCGCCACAACGCCCGGCTATTTTTTTGTTGCAGTTTGGCTGGGGCTGGGTTTGAACCTGCCACCCTTGGTATATGGGGCCAGCGCCCCACGCACTGAACCACAGGGGCTGCCTATAAATGTTGCTTTTAAAGTAAAGTCAAGCATTCATTTCTGTGTACAAAAGCCTCCTTTCAAGGGCATTAAAAACTCATGGCAAGAAAGCTAGATGGTAAAGACGTCTTTGATCCTCAATAATACAAAGTGGAAGGAATGGAAGCCGCACGTGCTTCCACAGAGGAATGGGGAGTCAGTTGCAATCACCCATTACTCAATCTTCAGACATGAAGCAGCAAGGAAAAGCGCTCTCAGCAAGCTGCCGAGGGAAACCGCAGGCTCCCAGCTCCGATTAACTGAGTGTTCGTTCATTCCATAAGTATCTACTGAAGGTCCTCTCTGTGCCTGGCTCTGTTTCATGGGTGGGGAATAGAGCACCAAACACAGCAAAGGGCCTGCGGCCAACAAACAACTTTCCAACAACTTGTAGAACATCAGAAGCGCCACCTCGTAGGCATCCCCTTCAAGAGCACAGGGCTTCATTTTCTCAGATCCTGGCCTCTGTCTTCTTGGGTAGGTTATTCTCAGTTAAATCATTTTCCATTTTAGGGTTTTCCCTCCTATTTTTACGACTATCTATTGCAATTACGCTTTCTGGGGGGCTGCTGCTAAAGCAAATGTCACTGGCTTGTGCCAACGGACCTTGTGTCTGGCAACTCTGCAGACCCTCCTTTGGCTCTAAGGCTTCTCGGGGTTGTCCTTGTCTATCCATGAGTCACGCAGATGCCACCCCAGCAGAAAGTCCTGTTGTTTCTGAGAAACTCCAGAGAACTGCTCTCAAATGTCAGTGGAGGAAGAAAGGTCCCTGAATAACTAAATTACCCTTAAATAAGAAACACCATGAACTCAGAATGCTCCTAACAAAAAATAAAAGAGACAATGCTTGAGGTGACAGATACCCCAGTTACCCAGACTTGATTAATTCACGTTGCAGGCCTCATCAAAACATCACGTGTGCCCTCTAAAGACCTATAACTACTATGTACTCATAATAATTAGAAATATTTTTTTAATTAAAAAGAAATAGCAGGCTGGGCACAGTGGTACAGGCTGGGATCCTAACAGCACTTTGGGAGGCCTAGGCAGCCTGGGCAACATAGTGAGATCTGTCTCAAAAATATTTCTGCCAGGCACAATGGCTCATGTCTGTAATCCCAGCACTCTGGGAGGCCAAGGTTGGAGGATCCTTGAGCTCAGGAGTTTGAGACCAGCATGAGCAAGCATGAGACCCTGTCTCTACTAAAAATAGAAAAATGAGCTGGGCATCATGGTGGGAGGCCGAGGATCATTTAAGCCCAGGAGTCTGAGGTTGATGTCCGCCATTATGATGCCACAGCACTCTACTCCAGGTGACAAAGTAAGACTCTATTTAAAAATAAAAAAAGAAAGAAAGAAATCAGAGCAGTAGTTAATGTGTACAATTCTGGAGTCTACAAAAGTTATATTAATTCAGTCTATTAATTATGATGTCACTGGAAATGTCAAACACTATTTTTTTTTTTGAGACAGAGTCTCACTATGTCACCCTCAGTAGAGTGCCGTGGAGTTACAGCTCAGAGCAACCTCAAACTCTTGGGTTTAAGTGATTCTCTTGCCTCTGCCTCCCAAGTAGCTGGGACTATAGGCACCTGTGACATTGCTCAGTTATTTTGTTGTTGTTCTTGTCATTTTTGTTTTAGCAGGCCCAGGCCAGGTTCAAACCCACCAGCCCCAGTGTAGGTGGCTGGCGCCCTAACCACTGAGCTACAGGTGCTGAGCCTTTTTTTTTTTCTTTTGGACAGAGTCTCACTCCATCGCCCTGGGTAGAGTGCTGTGGCATCATAGCTCACAACAACCTCAAACTCTTGGGCTCAAGTGATTCTCTTGCCTCAGCCTCCCAAGTAACTGGGAGAACAGGCACCCACCACAATGGCTGGCTATTTTTTAGAGACAGGGTCTTGCTCTTGCTCAGGCTGGTCTTAAACCTGTGAGCTCAGGCAATCCACCCACCTTGGCCTCCCAGAGTGCTGGAATTACAGGCATGAGCCACTGTTCCTGGCTGATGTCAAACACTATTTAAACAAGTTGATGGATACAGTGAACCACCATGAATAGACCAGGCACCATGATTCATGCCTGTAATCTCAGCACTCTGGGAGGCTGAAGCTGGAGGACTGCTTGAGGCCAGGAATTCAAGGCTAGCCTGGGTAATATAGGGAGACTCCATAATACAGAAAAAATTAACAATTAAGCCAGGCATGGTGGTGGGCTCTCCCTGCAGTCCCAGCAAGTCAGGAGGCTGTGGTGGGAGGATCGCTTAAGCTCAGAAGTTTGAGGCTGCAGTTAGCTCTGATGACACACTGTAATACAGCCTAGGTGACAGAGAGTCTCCATCTCTTAAAAACAAACAAAAAACCATGAATGACTTTCAATTATGACAAGGACATATCTTTTAGTGTTGTGAATAGTTTATTTCTGCATGACAAATAATAATGAGACTATGGAGAAAAGGATGGCCAACAAGTATGTTGAAATGGCACCTCCCAAAACAGCAAGGGTTTGGAAGTGAATCATCTCCAAAATCTCGTGAGACTAATTACTGAAAAGAACACTTCCTCCACGTACCATCAACACACACAATAATACACAGTGACAAGCACATGCACTTTGTGACATACGTACACACGAAGGACTCTCGACACTCCCCATGAGCATATGAGGACTGAGATGCTGGCTAACCGGCCAGGCAAGGCGGCTCACACCTGTAATCCCAGCACTCCAAGAGGCTGAGGTGGGTAGATCACCTGAGCGCACAGATTTGAGACCAGACTGAGCCAGAGTAAGACTTCCTCCCTAAAAAAGTAGCCAGGCCTTGTTGCAGGAGCCTGTAGTCCCAGGTACTGGGGAGGCTCAGGCAAAAAAAATCACTTGAGCCCAAGAGTTTGAGAGTTTGAGGTTGCTGTGAACTATGATACCACAGCACTCTACCAAGGACGACAAAGTGAGGCTCTGTCAAGAAAAAAGAAAAGGAAAGAAAAGAAAAGAAAGAGAAAGAAAGAAAGAAAGAGACAGACAGAAAGAAAGAAAGAAAGAGAAAAGAAAAGAAAAGAAAGAAAATAAATAAATAAATGCTGGGTAACAAGACCCTGACTGCCATTGTGAAGATTATTTTCAGAAGTTCACTCTGGGAAGAGTCCTCCAGCTTTAACCAAGTTCACACTGGCTTGGTGCCTGTAGCTTAGTGGCTACAGTGCTGGCCACATACACCGGAGTTGGCAGGTTTAAACTCAGCCAAGGCCTGCCAAACAACAACAACTACAACCAAAAAAATAGCCGGGTGTTGTGGCGGGCACCTCTAGTTCTAGCTACTTGGGAGACTAAGGCAAGAGAATCACTCAAGCCCAAGAGATTGCTGTGAGCTGTGACACCACAGCCTCCACTGAGGGTCACATAGTGAAACTCTATCTCAAAAAAAAAAAAAAAAACCAACAAAGTTTAAAGAAAGACTCAGATGGCCTCACTGAAGAGCAGGTAAAGCACTCCATCATGTTTCCACCTCCTGAACGGCTCCTGGGCCTCTCCCACACCACACTGCCTGCCACCTGCTCCCTCAGTCTGTTCTGCACACGGAGCCACAGTGAAGGGTTTTCAACGCCTGCTTCCTTCCCTTTGGTTATCAGTTTTCAGAATAAAGTGCTGGTTCTCTAGTGTTTTCTAAGTACTGCCCAGAGAGGCTGTTTTCAGCACGTTATAATCCCAGGAATTTAAACATTTTCAAAGGAGGTTGTTTTATATACACACATATTTTATGATGCTCCAAATTATCCCATCTCTGACCCATGTAAGCGCCTTCTGTGAGCTCCCATAGCCCTTCACATGGCCCTGGTGATTCTGAGTGCTTTCTTCTTTTTTTTAAGACAGAATCTCACTGTGTCGCCCTCAGTAGAGTGCCATGGAGTCACAGCTCACAGCAACCTCAAATTCCTGGGCTTATGTGATTTTCCTGCCTCAGCCTCCTGAGTAGCTGGGACTACAGGTGCCTGTCACAACACTTGGCTATTTTTAGAGATGAAGTCTTGCTCTTGCTCAGGCTGAACTCAGGAGCTCAGGTAATCCACGAACTTCAGCCTCCCTGAGTGCTAGGATTCTAACAGGTGTGAACCACCTTGTCCAGCCTCTGAGAGTTTTCTTGCCTTCGGGTAAACAAGATATCCAGGTGCATCATGTTAATTTCTGTGTTAATCTTGGATTCCACCATTTGTCCAAGGGTCTCTGACTCCTCAGTCTGGATGATACTTAGGGAACATAGGTGCCACCTGGGCTCACGGCTATTGCCTGCTCACTGTAGGCCTTTTCAATTAATATTTTCTCAAAAAATCTTTTTTGAAATATGTTACCACTGGCTGGGCACAGGGGCTCACACCTATAATCCTAGCACTCTGGGAAGCTGAGGCAAGAGAGCCACTTGAGTCCAGGAGTTCGAAACCAACCTGAGCAACAGATTGAAACCTGTCTCTACAAAAAATACAACACTTAGTCTGGTGTGGTAGAGCCTGCCTATAATCCCAACTACTAGAGAGGCCGAGGTAAGATACTTGAGCCCCGGAGTTTGAGGTTGCAGTGAGCTAGGTTGACGCCACTGCACTCCAGCCTGAGTAACAGCAAGACCCTGTATCCAAGGAAGAAAGTTGACACTGATATCTCCAATTCCAACTTGGAATTACAAGGTATTTACTTAACTGCTTTGATTTCATATTTACTTCGTAGCCTTTTGTTTTTATGTTTTTTTGAGACAGAGTCCCACTATATAGCCCTCGGTAGAGTGCCGTGGCATCACAGCTCACAACAACCTCAAACTCTTCGGCTTAAGAGATTCTCTTGCCTCGGCCTCCCAAATAGCTGGAACTACAGGCGTCCACCACAACGCGTGGCTATTTTGGGGTTGTAGTTGTCATTGTTGTTTGGCAGGCCCGAAGTAGGTTTGAATCGGCCAGCTCCGGCGTATGTGGCCGGCACCCTGGCTGCTGGGCTATAGGTGCCAAGCCCTTTGTAAATATTTTGTCCTTAGGACTTACCCAGCCAGGATGGACAATTTGTTTTGGTTTCCTGAAATAATTCTTCTCTCTCACAGTTAAGCCACCAACTCGATTCTTTGTAGGTTCTTTTGATTCCTTTTGCTTTCAAGGTTTGGAGACTACTTTCTCCCTCCTCCATTTTGATTTAATTTTATTTTAAAGCTATACAAAAACATTCCTGTAGCTTTGACAAAGGTCAGGAGGCCCCTTGGCATGTTGAAGGTTTTAAGCTGAAAGATACAGCATGGGCAGGGACGTCTCGCTGACCTTTCCCAGCCCTTCTCCCGGACACAGCATAGAACCCAGGAAGCTTTCTCTGCCCTGCCCTGCAGCAGCGTACGAGACCCGAGACCCGCGGAGATGTACCCCGGTTTCCGGAGGGAGCAGACACGCTCATCTCCAAAGAAAAGAGGACACGGACGTCTGAACGAACAGCCCTGCTCATCACACTTGGCTCACACTCCCCTGGTCCAGTCGTGCTTCCCCACAATTTCCTGCTGTCACTAAGCCCAGCACACAAACAGCCAGGTGCAGCCGCATGCTAAGGCCATTTCTTTTTTTTTTTTTTTTTTTTTGTTAATATGAAATTTAATTGTAGTTATAAGGCCATTTCTTAGGAAGGCTCCCATGTCCCCTAAATCCTGCATTCAATCAATGTGTGTGCCTTTCTCTTCTCAATCTGTCTCTAGTTATGGGAGTCCCAGCTAATGAACCTAAGATGAGAAGGAAAGCATATTTCCCCCCTATGGTGCCAAGACCAAAACCACAGGCTGGGAGCGTATGCTCAGGCCTCCAACCCCAGAACTCTGCGCAGTCTGGGCAACATAGAGTGACCTCATCTCTAAAAGGAAGGAAAAAACCTGGCCAGTTATGGTGGCAGGCACCTGTAATCCCAGCTACTCAAGAGGCTGAGGCAGGAGGATCACTTGAGCTATGATCGCATGAGGCGTATGAGACTGCGCTGAGCTATAATCATGAGGAGTGAGAGACTGCAGTGAGCTGTGACCGTGCGGAGTGTGAGACTGCACTAAGCTGTGACGGTGAGGAGTGTGAGACTGCACTAAGCTGTGACAGTGAGGAGTGTGAGACTGCACTGAGCTGTGACAGTGAGGAGTGTGAGACTGCACTAAGCTGTGACAGTGAGGAGTGTGAGACTGCACTAAGCTGTGATCATGAGGAGTGTGAGACTGAGCTGAGCTATGATCATGAGGAGTGTGAGACTGCGCTGAGCTGTGACGGTGAGGAGTGTGAGACTGCAGTGAGCTGTGACCATGAGGAGTGTGAGACTGCACTGAGCTGTGACGGTGAGGAGTATGAGACTGCGCTGAGCTGTGACGGTGAGGAGTGTGAGACTGCGCTGAGCTGTGACGGTGAGGAGTATGAGACTGCAGTGAGCTGTGACGGTGAGGAGTGTGAGACTGCGCTGAGCTGTGACGGTGAGGAGTGTGAGACTGCGCTGAGCTGTGACGGTGAGGAGTGTGAGACTGCGGTGAGCTATGATCACACCACTGCACTTCAGCCTGGGTGGCAGAGCAAGACCCTGTCTCATAAATGAATGAATGAACTAAGTATAGAAAATATGGCCAGAAATCCAACTTACAGCCATGCCCTTTCTGTCCTCCATAGGGAAGAAAACCCCAAGCTTACTGTTCTGGGGTGAGTCTTTTTTATCATAAGCCAGTATTCACTGGACTTTCCTAGATAAAAGGCCATAGGTCTGGGCCTTACTTTTTTGCTTCATATATGCTGAAGATGAGCATATACGCAGCGTAGAGATCCTCTGTATTCCCGTTCAACGCTCCATCATACTCTGCTATGTAGACCAACCAGTTCCCTGGCATGTTTCCAAATCTTTAAAGAAAGTTTTAGGAACCTCAATTTGATGGTAAACCTGTCCACAAACCTTCAGGAGGTTTCTAATGGCTTCCAGATAAAGATCAAAATTTTGTTTTAGAGACAAGAGCCTCACTCTGTCTCCCAGGCTAGAGTGCTGTTGTGTCATAGATCACAGCAACCTCAAACTCCTGGGTTCAAGTGATTCTCTTGCCTCAGCCTTCCCAGTAGCTGGGATTACAAACATCTGCCACAATGCCCAGCTAGTATTTCTATTTTAGTAGAGACGGGGTCTCACTCTTGCTCAGGCTGGTTTCGAATTCCTGGGCTCAAGCGATCCATCTGCCTCTGCCTCCCAGAGTGCTGGGATTATAGGCATGAGCCACCATGCGTGCCCCAAATTATTATTATTTTTTTTTGGAGACAGAGTCTCAAGGTGTCTGGGTAGAGTGCTGTGGAGTCACAGCTCTCAGCAACCTCAACCTTGGGCTGAAGTGATCTTCTTGCCTTAGCCTCCCAAGTAACTGGGACTACAGGTGCTGGCCACCAAGCCTGGTTATTTTTTGATTTTAGTTGTCATTGCTATTTGGCAAGCCCAGGCTGGATTTGAACATGCCAGCAGTGTATGTGGCTGGTGCTCCAGCCACTTGAGCTACAAGCACCAAGCCCCCAAATTCTTAATATAGTCAGTTAGGGCCCTTGCCTTCTCCTCTCCCCTCCCTGTCCTTCCCCTTTGTCCATTTATTTTGACAAGTCTTTGATTAACTTGTTTTCTTTCATACTTCTGGAAGGCAGGGACGCTATTTTTGTCCACTGCCATAGTCTCAGCCATGACCACAATCTGATACACAGCAGGTACTCAGTTTCTGTTTAGTAAATGGATGCTATAATTTATACCACAGAGTAGTTACCTGTGCCATGAGACTCTGCTTTAACAGATCCATCTATGCCTAGTACCTTTTTAAAGATAAATCTTTGGCCTGGCACTGTGGCTCATGCCTGTAATCCCAGCACTCTGGGAGGCTGAGGTGGGTGGATCCCTTGATCTAAGGAGATCAAGACCAGCCTGAACAAGAGTGAGACCCAGTCTCTACTAAAATAGGAAAACTAGCTGGACATCATGGCTGGAGCCTGTCCTGGGAATTACTTGGGAGGCTGAGGCAAGAGGATCGCTTGAGCTGAAGAGTCTGAGGTTGTGGTGAGTTCTGACGCCACGGCACTCTACTTAGGGGGACAAAGTGAGACTCTGTCTCAAAAAAAAAAAAATAAATAAAAATAACAAAGGATGGTGCCTGTGGCTCAAAGGAGTAGGGTGCTGGCCCCATATATTAGAGGCAGTGGGTTCAAACCCAGCCCCAGCCAAAAACTGCAAAAAAAAAAGATAAATCTTTGACTACCTTCTCAGTGTCGTCTGCACAGCTTTTCTACTCCAAGGCCAATTCTGTCATTATCTTCTCTTCGTGAATACCCATGCCTCCTCACATTTACTCACCAAACTGTAGATGGTGTACAAATCTATAACCCTTCTTAAAAGTATTATATTTTCATTTCTCCCTAATCATGAGAGTAAAACCAGATTGCCTCTATTTTATTTGAATTAATTTTATTTTTCTAGTGTCTTCAGTTGAAAGGTGAATTCACTGTTTTTCTTCTTTGCTAATAAACACACTGAAGCCTACGCCCTTCCCTCTTCATCCCCAAGGGTTATGAAACGGCACCTCTTACTGTCGTGTACTCATTTCTACAGAGTCTGAAAGGAGTCTTTGACCTCCTCTTTAGCCCAAGAGATATACAAGGGGACTTGAAATGTCTGGGGAGATAGTTTAGCCATCCTTAGGTTCTAACCAAGGGCATCACATGTGGTCTAAGATTGTGGCCTACAGTATTCACTTTTTTAAACTTGGGAATCTTTCTTTGTGGCCTAACACACACCCAATTTTTGATAACTATTTGATGATTTCAAGAGAATCTATATTTCACATTTGTTGGGCATAAATTAGCCACATGACTTAAATCTTCCGTATCAGTGGTTCTCACCTGGAAACAGTTTGGCTCTGAGGATAAATTTGGCAGTGTCTGGAAACACTTCCGGTTATCACAGGGATAGAGGCTGGGCTGCTGCTCTATTTCACGGTGCACAGGGCAGGTCCCAACAGAGAATCATCCGACCCAAACTGTCACGAGCACCCTAATCCTGACTTCTTTTCCATCTACTTGGTTTACAGATCACTGAGTCATTAAAGTCTCTCCCTGTGTGTGTAGAATTGTTAATTCCTCCTATTTCCATCCATGCTCTAAGTTGTATTTGTTGGGTATTCAGAAGTTTATGATTATTAACTGTGCCTTAGAACAGTATGTTAATACCCCTCTGTTAATACTTTGGAGTTCAGCTTACCTAATGTTTTAAACCTGCTTTGTTCCACCCCTTTGTTTTGTAACTACTTATGTCAGTTGTTCATGTATCACTTATGTAAAGCAACTGACCAGATAACATTTTTCTTTTTCTTTTCTTTTTTGCAGTTTTTGGCCAGGGCCAGGTTGAACCCACCATCTCCAGTATATAGGGTCAGCGCCCCATTCCTTGAGCCACAGGCACCGCCTCAGATATTATTTTTCTATGGAACCAAAAGTGTTAGCACCTGGAAGATTTTTTTTTTTTTTTTAAGACGGAGCCTCAAGCTGCCCCCTGGGTAGAGTGCGGTGGCATCACAGCTCACAGCAACCTCCAACTCCTGGGCTCAAGCAAGTCTCCTGTCTCAGCCTCCCAAGTAGCTGGGACTACAGGTGCCCACCACAACGCCCAGCCATTTTTTGGTTGCAGCCATCATTGTTTGGCGGGCCCGAGCTGGGGATTCGAATCCGCCACTTTAGGTGTATGTGGCTGGCGCCTTAGCCGCTTGAGCCACAGGCGCTGAGCCACACCTGGAAGATTTAATCCTCTTATGTTAATTGTAAGTCTGAGTATATAGGGACTTATTCCTGCCATTTTATTTTATTTATTTAATTTTTTTTTTTTGGAGACAGAGTCTCACTGTATCGCCCTGGGTAGAGTACCATGGCTTCACAGCTCATAGCAACCTCAAACTCTTGGGCTTAAGCAATTATCTTGCCTCAGCTCCCTGAGTAGCTGAGACTACAGGCGCCCACCACAATGCCCAGGCATTTTTTTGTTGCAGTTGTCATTTTTGTTTTAGCTGGCCCAGGCCAGGTTTGAACCTGCCAGCCTGGGTGTATGCACATGGTGCCCTACCCACTGCACTAAAAGCACTGCTATTCAGGCCATTTTAGTTTTGGGGGATTTTTTTTCTTGGTTTGTTTTTTAAATAGATGTGGGCTTATTTGTGCAAATTATTTTTTGTTGTTCTTGGGTTTTTTTTAATATACCATGCAAACTTCCTTGTTTTTTTTCTTTTTCCTTAACTCCCTTTAGTTGAAATGGTAAAGTTTATTTTGTTTGTTTGTTTTTTGAGACAGTGTCTCACTTTGTCACCCTGGGTAGAGTGCTGTGACATCACAGTTCATAGCAATCAAGCTCTTGGGCTTAAGTGATTCTCCTGCCTCAGCCTCCCAAGTAGCTGGGGACTATAGGTGCCTGCCACAACGCCCAGCTATTTTTTGGTTGGAGTTGTCATTATTGTTTGGCAGGCCCAGGCTGGATTCAAACCCACCAGCTCTGGTGTATGGGGCTGGCACCTTAGCCACTGAGCTCCAGGCACCAAGCCTAAAGGTTATATACTTTATATCTGAGGGATTCACTGAGCTGTAATGCCTCATTCCCAATTGATGCCATGTAACCTATATAGTACAATATACACACACGTTTCGTACTATACATATTCATAAATATAGTATTATGATGCCTCCTTTTACTGGGGGTCCATATCAAACTCAGCAAAGCATATTATATGCAATAAATATTTTTGAGCATTTGATTATTTGGACTAGATAAAAATTCATATAATTTTAATGACACCCTATTGGGGGAGGAGCATGTGGGGCTCCGCACAGCTGCTCTGGGTGAGGCACAGAAGCCACCGGAAAGAACATGCCCCGGCATGCTGCCTTCTCCAGCACAGGCGGCTCCCGATGCTCAGCAGAAGCTAGTCACCAAAGCGGGCTTCCAGGTGTTACCTTGTAACTCTACTGAGGACTTAAGAGCTATTTCTCCAGGTACTATTTTTACATGGATGGCAAGGTACTCCAGTCACAGCAAGGTGTGCGGCCATCAAGGAGTTTCTCACCTATTACCCATCTGTCGTTCCTACCCCCACCAAGCCCATGCTATTTCATTTCACTGTGAGCCAAACCAGCTTCAATTTGCTTTCAATTAAGAAATGCAGGGTGGGGCGGTGCCTGTGGCTCTGTGGGTAGGACGCCAGCCCCATATACCAAAGGTGGCAGGTTCAAACCTGGCCCCAGTCAAACTGAAACAACAACAACAAAAATAACTGGGCATTGTAGCAGGCACCTGTAGTCCCAGCTACTCAGGGGGCTGAGGCAAGAGAATCGCCTAAGCCCAGGAGTTGGAGGTTGCTGTGAGCTGTGACACCACAGCATTCTACTGAGGGTGGTAAAGTGAGACTCTTGTCTCAAAAAAAAAAAAGAAAGGAAGAAATGGGGGGTGGCTTGTGGGCCACATGCTGTCACTATTACATACTCTTCTTTTTCTTTCTTTATAGCTCTTTAAAAATGTATACATCATTCTTAGCCATGGGGCCATACAAAAGCAGGCTACCGTGGATTTGGCCTGAAGATCTGTGGTTTGCAAACCCTTGGCCTTAATTATAGATTTACAAAGAGATATTATATATTTTTAAAAACGCTAACTCTACTTTAACCCATCTAAAATGTGCTCAGTTTGGTGACACTCTCTGTCAGCTGCCTGTGTGCTAAGTCCAAGCAGCCTGTCCCCTTCCAACGACTGCTCTCTGCACAGCAGCACGATTCCACCGCCATGGAATTTCAGTTCTAGCCCTTCATAGGGCAACAGGTAGCCTGGAGAAGCCAGAAAGGGGCTGGAGATACACTGTATCTCTCGATTTTTTGTTACCAAACTTCCCGAAACATTTAGAAACATTTAGTCAACAATCATTTCCCGGGCCAAACTTATGTATTAGCAAAAGGTATCCAAGAAAACTGCCAAAATCCTACATTCAAAAAAGGTACCTTTTACAAGGCATCATTTAGGTATAGTGAGTGAGCCTGTATATGCCTATAGGTCAGTGAATTTACATTTTGTGTGAGAAGTTGTAGGTGATTATGTCTCAGAAACCACAAGCTCGGTTGTCCCCCGCCCTTCCACACTGGCCTTCACACACCCCCATCCCTGAGAGGTATTCAATCAATAAATTACTCGTTCCAAAGAAAACATTTGTCAAGAATCACTTTATTTTTCAAACAAGGGCTGGGAGATGCCATTTAAAGTTTAATATTAAAATAAAATTACAGATAGTAAATCCTGTTAAAACAAAATCAGTACCAAAAAAGAATTCCTAAAACCCAAAGGTCCACATATGTCCACAAAACAAAATTTTATTAACAAAGGCATTTTAATGGTTTTACAATTTGGTTTCTCTCGTTTTTCTGAGAAAAGAGAGTTTCACTGTGTCATCCAGGCTAGAGTGCCATGGCCTCTGCCTAGCTCAGCCACCTGAGTAGCAGGGACTATAGGAACCCATGGAAACACCTGGCTAATTTTTCTACTTTTTTTAGTAAAAACAGATCCCCACTGTTGCTTAGGCTGGTCTTAAATTCTGGACCTCAATCGATCCTCCCGCCTTGGCCCTCCAGAGTGCTAGGATGAGCCACTGCACTCAGCCTACAATCTGTTTTAAGAGACTTTGAGCTGGATGACCTGTATGGTTGGTAAATTTAAATTCACTATCATCACTGCCATCATTAAAAACTGACACTCAAACCTTTCATAATGTACTTGTCGTTAAGAATCAATGAAAATGTTTTATGAAAAATAAGAACTCCAGCTCTATGAGGCAGGCCCCTCTCCCACTGACAACGTCTCTGTCTGTGCTGCAGACAGAGGACTGTGCACAGGCACCAGCACACCCCATTAGGCAGCAGCGGCCCTTCCCACCCACATTCCCTGTTGGCCTGATTGCTACTAAGCTTAGTAGGGTAGAGGAAACCCAGCTCTAAGATGGCAAAACACTAAATGCTCAAAAGGCTCTGAAATATCAGATATAGCCATAAAACAATACGAAACAACAGAATCACAAAAATGAATGAGATCTTAAATTTTTAAAATAAAAAAACGGCACATTATAGCCGGGCTCAGTGGCTCACACCTGGAACCCTAGCATTCTGGGAGGCCGAGGCAGGTGGACTGCCTGAGCTCAGAGGTTCAAGACCAGTCTGAGCCAGAGTGAGACCCTGTCTTTAAAAATAGCCGGGTATTGTGGTAGAAACCTATAGTCCCAGCTACTTGGGAGGCTGAGGCCAAGAGAATTGCTTAAGCCTGGGATTTTGAGGTTCTGTGAGCTGTGATGCCACAGCACTCTACCAAGGGTGACAAAGTGAAAAAAAAAAAAAGATGGCATGTACATGTTGTTATGTGCATTTTACCACTGGTAATATTTTACCAATATTTACCAAAAATATAGGGGGGAAAGTATGCATAAACACATAACTGAATTTAAAAAAAGAAATGTAAAGTTGGCAATTTAATGTTTATTATACTCCTTCTCTCTGCAAAATTAAATTGCTGATTTTTTTTTTCTTTTTTGGACAGATTCTCACTATGTCACCCTCAGTGGAGTGCTATGCTGTCACAGCTCACAGCAACCTCACACTCTTGGGCTTAAGCAATTCTCTTGCCTCAGCCTCCCAAGCTGGCTATTTTTTTTTTTTTTTGTTGCAGTTGCCATTGTTGTTTAGCTGGCCCGGGCCAGGTTCCTACCCACCAGCCTGAGTATAGGTGGCTGGCACCCTACCCACTGAGCTCCAGGCGAGGCCCCACCTGGCTATTCTGCAAACCCCCATACATGAAGTCAGCTTGCTCCCTGCCATCCTGAAAACCTGGGGATACAGCCAGTTATCCCTCACAGGTCACAGGTGGCCAACAGTATAATCAGCATTTCAAGCACACAGTCCTGCACAGCCTCATGGAGGGAAGCTATGTCCACTGACGGCTTTCCTCTTCTAGGGGATGGGGCATAAGTAACAAGGGCTTTTGGGTGATAGGATCACTCTGAGCAGAGAAATAATCTCAGACAGGAGGGAGCACCCACACCTTGAGAAGGCCTGGTGGTTTGACTTGTCAGAGGGACAGTACCGTACCACTTTAGAGACAGAGCCATGGCAATAAAATGAATCTAAAATGTTTACTAATTCACAGACCCTCAGTCTCTCAACCTGGTAAACTACTGGTTTTCAAGATTTTGAAAAGGCTGTAGGCCCTTTTCCCAAAGAAATGTTAGGTAGAATTAAGAAGCTGCTCTGTCCCCTTCCCTAAGCTATGTTCTCCAAACCCTACAGCTTTAAAGCATCCAGAGTCTAAATCTCAAGTCAGACAATACATTTGCTGTAGTTATCATGCTGCCTTCTGTGTAAATTTTCCAGAAACCGCAACTAATCCTGCAGGGTCTGACAAATGGAAGCAAAGGGCTACTGTCCACTGAGGGTAGGCAGCAGGCCAGGCCAGGGCTCTGTGAAGACTCAGCAGGGCCGCAGCCTCCTGCTCAGCTTCTGTAGGCTTCTGGGTTCCTTTCCCCAGTGCCCATGCCTCCCAGCCCTTATAGGAGCTTCTAGCAATTCCCAAACTGACTTTTTCCTACACTGTATTTCCACTGTACACATCTTTTTTTTTTTGAGACAGAGCCTCAAGCTGTCCTCCTGAGTAGAGTGTTGTGCCATCACAGCTCACAGCAACCTCCAACTCCTGGGCTCAAGCGAGTCTCTGCCTCAGCCTCCCAAGTAGCTGGGACCACAGGTGCCTGCCACAACACCTGGCTATTTTTTTTTGGTTTTAGCCATCATTGTTGTTTGGTGGGCCTGGGCTGGATTCAAACCCGCCACCTTAGGTGTATGTGGCTGGTGCCTTAGCCACTTGAGCCACAGGCGCCAAGCCTGTACACATCTTCTTCACAGTGAATACAGGATTTAACCATCACTTAACCATTCAGAACTTCTACAGCTCTCCTCAAGTGGCTATGGCTATGCCCCTCACCCCATGATGACTTCACACGGCTATGCTCTGAGTGCCCCATCTGTGCTGTTATTATTATTATTTCCTTGTCACCACTGCCATCAATTGAGGAAGGGAAAACACCACACATGCATATAGGCTGAGAGTGAATCAACTTCTAGTGAAGAAGTTCTGAACTTGGTATCTGTGAACCTGAATAAGAAAAAAAAAGTCAGATTTCTTTTTCTTTTTTCTTTGAGACAGAGTCTCACTTTGTCATCTTCAGTAGAGTGATCTGGTGTCATAGCTCACAGCAACCTCAAACTCCTGGCTCAAGCAATTCTCTTGACTCAGCTTCCCTGAGGAGCTGGGAAGTTACTACACCCAGCTGTTCTATTTTTAGTAGAGATGGGGTCTTGAACCCTTGAGCTTAGGCAATCCACCCACCTTGGCCTCCCAGAGTGCTAGAATTATAGGCCTAGCAAAATGTCAGATCTTTTTTGCAACAACTTCTAGCTGAAACGTAGCACTCTTTCCATTATGAAGCCCTAGGGCGTTAGCAGCACCAGTGACAAGTATTGTCCTAGAGCATTAAGAGTTGTTACAGAAATCTGACCACTATTAACAAAGGAATCACCACAGCCACTGCTGGATCTGCTGACTCGGCGAGTTAGTAAATGGGACGTAAGGCCAGTATGAGTCATTATGATATTTAGATAACTGTATTCCAATATAACTGGTTCTCTTTTTGAACTCTTTGATTTTGTTTAACATTGTTAGGAGGGGCCCAGAGGCTCCTGCAGTCTATAATTGGCATCACTTTAAGCAGCTACAGCTTCAAATAGTTTTTAAACAATTTGCATCCAAGTGAAAGCTGCAGATACAATCTTACGTCTCTTATGCAGTACTTTTCTACTTCTCAAAGTAGTACTTTGCTAAAGTTATAATACATGCTGCAGAAACATACACAGGAATCCCAACAAAGCACGGTCACAGTCAGTATCACTAAACACAGAACCTGGTGACACTTAAATCATAAAGCAAAGAATGTCAGTCTTTGAAACAAGCCATACTTTGCTGATCATGTTTCATTGGTTCTAAACACATCTTTAAAGCTATGAAGTAGGTGGTGCTCATAGCTCAGTAGGTAGGGTGCCAGCCACAGACATCAAGGCTGGCAGGTGTGAACCTGGCGCAGGCCTGCTAAAACAATAATGACAACCGCAACAACAACAACAACAACAAAAATAGCCAGGGCTTGGCGCCCACAACTCAGTGAGTAAGGCGCCAGCCACATACTTTGGAAACTGGCGTGTTTGAGCCCAGGCCGGGCCTGCTAAGCAACAATGACAACTGCAACTAAAAAATAGCTGGGCATTATGGTGGGCACCTGTAGTCCCAGCTACTCGGGAGGCTGAGGCAAAAGAATCACTTAAGCCCAAGAGCTTGAGGTTGCTGTGAGCTGTGATGGTACTGCACTCTACCAAGGAAACATAATGAGACTGTCTCAAAAAAAAATAGCCAGACATTGTGGCAGGTGCCTGTAGTCCCAGCTACTTGGGAGGCTGGGGCAAGGGGATCACTTAAGCCCAAGAATTTGAGGTTGCTGTGAGCTGTGACGCCACAGCACTCTACCCAGGGTGACATGGTGAGACTCTGTCTCAAATAAATAAATAACTAAAGCTTTGAAGTAGGAAGCGTTCTGTAACTGCTGCGGGAACACAGCACCACGTCAGTAGGCATTATGAGCATTTTTGAATGGCCTTTAACAATCATTTTAGATTCAATTAACTACATGAAGACCTCATTTTACTTCCCTTCTTCCCGTTACTGTGCTTCTCAGATATTGCACTCTTTTACAAATTGAAGGTTCCTGGCAAACCTGCATCTGGAAGTCCATTGGCACTTTTACAACAGCCTGTACTCACTTCACCATGTTCTGTAACTCTCACAGTATTTAAAAGTTTCCATTATTATATCTTATGGTGATCTGTGCTCAGTGAACTCTGATGTTACTATTTTAATTGTTTTGGGCACTTATTTTTTGATTTATTATTTTTTTTTAGAGGGAGAGTCTCACTTGGTTGCTGTCAGTAGAGTGACATGGCATCACAGCTCACAGCAACCTCCAGCTCTTGGGCTTAGGCGATTCTCTCCCCTTAGCCTCCCAAAGGTTAAATGGCCTTTAACCACTAAAGGTTAAAAGCATTTAAAAATGCTGATAATGCCTACTGACATGGTGCTGTGTTCCTGCAGCAGTTACAGCCCAGCCTGGGACTATAGGTGGCCACCACAACGCCCAGGTATTGTTTGTTGCAGTTTGACTGAGGCCAGGTTTGAACTTGCCACCCTGGGTATATGGGGCTGGCGCCCTACTCACTGAGCCACAGGCGCTGCCTGATTTGGGGCACTTATATAAGATGGTGAACATAACAAATATGTTTTGTATTCTGACCACTCCTGACCATTCTCCTGTCTCTTCCCTCTCTTCGTGAGGAAGGCATGTTGACAGCCAAGATCGGCTGAAAGCGAAGCCTCTTGAACAAACACTTAGCCAAGTTCTGAATGCAAAAAAACAAGTTTTAAAGGAAATTAAAAGTGCTGCTCCAGTGAACACACGAATGAAGCAGTCTTACTGTTGATATGGAGAGAGTCTGAGTGGTCTGGACAGAAGATTAAACCAGACAGGACATTCCCTTAACTAACCCATGGCAAGGCCCAACTCTCCTCAATTCTGTGAAGGCAGAGGGAGGTAAGAAAGCTGCAGAAGAAAAGCTGGGCTGAAAGCAAGGTTAGTTCGTGAGGTAGAAGGGAGAAACTGTTTCCGTAACATCAAAGTGCAAGGTGAAGTAGCAAGAGCTAATATAGAAGCTGCAGCAAGTTATCCAGAAGACATAGTTATGATTATTGATGAAGGCAGCGACACTGAACAGATTTCCAATGCAGACACAGCCTTCTATTGGAAGACAATGCCATCTAGAACTTTCATAGCTAGAGAGGAAAAGTCAATGCCTGGCTTCAAAGAACAAGTTGACTCTTCTTAGAGGGTAAGGTAGCTGCTGACTTTTAAGTTGAAACCAGTGCTCATTTGCCATTCTGAAAATCCTGGATAGTTTAAGAATTATGCTAAATCTACTCTGTCTATGCTTTACAAGTAGAACAAGAAGATTAGATGGTAACACTTCTGTTTACAGCATGGTTTTACATTTTAAGCCCGCTGTTGAGATCTACTGCTCAAAAAATTCATTTTAAAATATTACTGCTGGCTGGGTACCTGTGGCTCAAGTGGCTAAGGTGCCAGCCACATACACCAGAGCTGGCCAGTTGGAATCCAGCCTGGGCCTGCCAAACAACGACAGCTACAAACAAAAAATGGCCGGGTGTTGTGGCGGGCGTCTGTAGTCCCAGCTACTCAGGAGGCTGAGGCAAGAGAATCACTTGAGCCCAGGAGTTGGAGGTTGCTGTGAGCTGTGATGCCGCAGTAGTGGCAACCAGGGTGACAGGTTGAGGCTCTGTCTCAAAAAAATAAATAAACAAATAAAATGTTACTGCTCATCAAGAATGCACCTGGTCACCCAAGAGATCTAATGGAGGTGTACAATAGGATGAATGTTGTTTTCCTGCCCACTAACACAATATCCATTTAGCAGCCTAAATCAAGGAGTAATTTCAATTTTGAAGTCTTATTATTTAAGAAATATGTTTCAGGCTCAGCACCTATGGCTCAGCAGCTAGGGCACCAGCCACATACACGGGAGCTGGCGGGTTCAAACCCAGCCCAGCCTGCCAAACAACAATGACAACTACAACCAAAAACAGCCAGCTGTTATGGAAAAGAAAAGAAAAGAAATATGTTTCATAAGGCTACAGCTGCCATAGACAGTGATTCCTCTAAGGGTTCTGAGCACAGAAACTAAAACTAAAAACTAAAAACCTGCTGAAAGGAGGGGTGGCACCTGTGGCTCAAAAGGGTAGGGCACCAGCCCCATATGCTGGAGGTGGTGGGTTCAAACCCAGGGGGCAAGGGGGAACCTTCTGAAAAGGATTCACCATTCTAAATGCCATTAAGAACATTTGTGATTCATGACAAGGTCAAAATATCAACAGTAACAGGAGTTTGGGAGAAGCTAATTCCAACCCTTAGGGATGATTTTGAAGGGTTCAAGACGTCAGTGAAGGGGGCAGTGCCTGTGGCTCAATGAGCAGGGCACCAGCCCCATATACCAAGGGTGGTAGGTTCGAACCTGGCCCTGGACAAACTGCAACAAAAAAATAGCTGGGCGTTGTGGGGGGTGCCTGTAGTCCCAGCTACTTGGGAGGCTGAGGCAAGAGAATCACTTAAGCCTAAGAGTTTGAGGTTGCTGTGAGCTGTGACACCACAGCACTCTACCAAGGGCAACAAAGAGAAACTCTGTCTCAAAAAAAAAATAGTTTTTTTTTTTTTTTGGGTAGAGACTTAGTCTCATTTTATTGCCCTCAGTGGGGTGTCATGGCGTCATACTGCTCATAGCAACCTCCAACTCTTGGGCTTAGATGATTCTCTTGCCTCAGCCTTCGGAGTAGCTGGGACTGCAGGCGCCCGCCACAATGACTATTTTTTTTTTTTGGTTGTTGCAGTTTGGCCGGGGCTGGGTTCGAACCTGCCACCCTCAGTGTATGGGGCCGGCACCCTACTCACTGAGCCACAGGTGCCTCTCCGAAAAAAGTAGTTTTTTGAGATGAAATCTACTCCTGATGAAGATGCTGCTACTCCCAGCATTGTTGAAGAAATGACAACAAAGGATTTAGAATATTCCATAAACCTAGTTGATAAAGCAGGGGCACTTTGAAGGAATTCCTATTGTGAATAAAATGTTATCAAACAGTATCTCATGCTACAGAGAAATTTTTCCTATATAGCAAACTTCATTATTGTCTTATTTTAAGAAATTGCACCAGCCACCTCAACCTTGGGCAAACACCACCTCCTTGATAAGTAACAGCCACCAACATTACACAAGCTCTTCCATCAGCAAAAAGGCTCCAATGAGCATTAGTCTGTTGACTGCTGTGCTACTGGCATCTCACAGCTTGCTGCAATCCTGAGCTCCTGGGCTCAAGCAATCCTCCTGCCTCGGCCTCCCCAGCAGCTGGGACTACAGGTGTATGCCACCACACCTCACTAATTTTTTTCTTTTTTGTAGTCTTACTATATTGCTCAGGCAGGTCTCAAACTCCTGGGCTCAAGCAATCTTGCTACTTTGATCTCCCCAAGTGCTGAGATTACAGGTGTGAGCCACTGTGCGTGTCCATCATTAGTATTTTTATGTAAGGTGTGTACATTTTTGTACATCACTGTACATTCACAGTATTGCTACTATATTATTAATAGGCTATAGTATAGTATACATACAACTTTTCTATTCACAGAAAAACAAAAAATTCATGTCACTTGCTTAATTTGATATTTGTCTACTGCCATGATCTAGAACCAATCTCACAACACCTGTGGTATGTCTGTACAGCAACAGAAGGCTCCATACACTACTCCCCAACCTAAGAAACTAAGGTAAAAGTGATAAGGCAAATTTGAGTCAATCTGTTATCTTCCAAATCAAGGTATTACAACTAGATTCCAAAATCACCAAGAACTGTAATTACTCTTTATGATATTTAATGAAAGACCCTTGTTCAATATGCCAAGAAAATAATGTAATTATTAGTTAGCCATAGCTAACCAAAGCTGGGGGCTTATTTCACCCTTAAGTGGAAAGTACCCACTTCCTAAGAAAAAACCCACATACTTCTGGTAACAATCTAACGCTTTCTTAACACCACCTAGTTAAATCAGAACCCTCTTACCTATGCCAAACATGTCTTGAGTTGCTGCAACTATGCCACCAATTCAGCAAAGGCACTCGGGGCGCGTATGGGCGGACCCCAGCCCGGCCTCGGTCTGCCCTCACCTCCACAGATCGCAGTCCAGCCACCGTGCTGAGATGCACGTGGGACAGGACACCTAACGGACCAACACACAAATAAGGTACTTCAAGAACCACTGGCACGAAATAAAGCTGACTCACGCATTAACTTTTTTAAAGTAATACAATTTTCTCAAAAGGAATATGACAATCCATGAGGCGGCCAGACAGACCCTGCCAAACACTTCCTGTCATCCCTGTCACATCAGCTGTTTAAGTCAGACATTGCAAACAATCCAGGAACCCTCCGGCAGGGCACCCCGAACGCAGCCCTCAAAGCACACCCGGGGATCCCACCAGTCGGCGCGCGCCGAGGCCGGGGTGGCGGGGGCACCCCGCGACACCTGCCCTTCCGCGCGCGCTCGCTCCCGTGCGTCCCTCGGCGCCAAGGCCCGCGGGGCCGGGGTCGGCGGCCGCCATCTTCCCGCCTCCGCCAGCGCTCGGCCCCACTCGCGCCCCGCACGCCGGCCCCGCCCCGCCCCCGCCCCTCACAGCAGCCGCGCCCCCGGCCGCGCGCCCCCGGCCCGCACGCCCGCCCGGCCCCGCCCGCGCCCCCGCCTCTTGCGCGTCCCCGGCCCGCACGCCTGTCCCGCCCGCGCCCCCGCCCGGCTCCACTCGGCGCGCCCCCGCGCCCCTCGCCCCCGCCCCACGCAGGGGCGCGCGCCGCCCTCGGAAAGGGACGGTTAGGAGCGCGCGCCTTAGAGCGGCCCAGCGCGGCGGCGGCCGAGCCTTCCAGAAATTTCCGCGTCCCTAAACCCACACTGAAGCACAAACTGGGCGCGCCCCCGTGCGGACCGGGCAGACTGCGCCCCCTCCCCCGGAGGCCGCCCGCTCCCCTCCCCCAATCGCGCCCCCTCCCCGCCCCCTGCCCCAGGCGGCGGGTCAATTGCGGGCCCTCCAGGGTGCCGCCGGCCCGCCCGATCCGGTGGCAGCGGCAGCAGCGGGCGACGGCCGTGATTGATAGGGACGGCGGCGGCGAGAGCGGCGGCGGCGGCGGAGCGGTTGAGTGACAGCTTACCTGGGTGCCAATCTTCATCACACTGACAAGCGGCTGCAGCAATCGGGACCCGCAGTGCCGCGCCCGCGTCCAACCGTCACGCCGACGCTAGGCCACGCGACACAGCCTCGCTCAATGGGAGGAGGGCGACGCCGACGCACACCGCATCAATATTCAGGAAGGGGGCGGGGCCTGTTGGGGCATGGCCCCGCCCTCCCTGCGCGGCGGCGGGCACGGGGCGGGGCCTTTCCGCAAGGGGCGGAGAGTGAGACCCGAGACCGGGCGGGGGGCCGGCCACGCCTCCGCACCGAGGCCCCGCCCCCCATCCCGCCGCTCCCGGGAGTAAGCAAAGGCCTGTTCGGCCTCAGGGCCGAGCTTTTTGCTTTATGACTATGCAACAGAGGCGGGGCTTGAGCGTTTGTCACGCCCCCTCCACGCGCACTGCTCGGGGAGAGAGGTTTGTGCGGCCGGACGAAACCATACCTGGCGCTCAGGCGGGGAGGCAGGCCGTACCATCCGAGGCCCCGGCCGAGCGGGCCGTTCCGGCGCCACACCCCAGCCGAGCACACCCAATTTGGGTTTTGGCCCGCGGCAGCATAGCCGCCGCTCCTCAGGCTCCTGAACCCATGGGGTCGCGGGCCGGGGAGGCACGGTGGAGGCGCACGTGCGCCGGGCATATGAAGTCTGAGCCGCGCCTGGGTGTGAAGGCTCCAGCCCCATACTAGCGCTGTCTGCTGGATGGACATGTGTGCTTTGGACAGACCTCCGGCCCTCCCGGTCTCCCTGAGTACACCTTCTGGCCCAGATTACCAAGGCAGGCCTGGCTCCAGGTCAAGTCGACCCTTAGGGGTCGCAGACCAGTGTGGTATGCAGTCCAAGCTATGCTTTGGAAGACCATCGTATCTGAGCATGTGTCACACGTACCCAAGCACGCCCCCTCCAGTGCCTGGGTGCTCTCCTCTCCATGATGTAAGGTTGGGTCAAGAATTAGGGATAGGGTAGGCACGTGGTTCATCTTACCAGCTGTTTGCTGTTGCAGAAGCACTTACATCTGCTATGGCCCCCCAAGTGCACCAGTGCACTGAGTCCCTGCGGGGCTCAAAAAGGGTAGCCTGCGGGCCCCATGCTCCCCCTGGGAAGAAACGGGCCTGGGACGGGAACTGCTGGAGGGCACTTGTGTAGGTGCGGTCAGGTAGGAAGTCATCCCTCCTATGTCCATGGTTCCAAAGACAGCAAGCAGAGCCTACTTTTTCGGAAGAAGTGCTGTAGCTGTGTCCCTAAAGGGAGGCCAGTGAGACCCTCGCTTCAGGCAGAAAATTAAAAGGGACACAGAAAGTTCAGCTCTCAAGGCCCCTCCATAATCTGCAGGGCCTCCTGCAGGATGGAGATGCAAGGTCCCTTGCACAAAAGTTACAGTATTAAGGATTTCAAAGAATTTATTTACCCCATACAGAGATTCACACCTGTAATTCCAGCACTTTGGGAGTCCTGAAAAGGATTGCTGGAGGCCAGGAGTTCTAGACCAACAAGGCAACATAGTGAGATCCCTATCTCTACAAAAGATTGAAAGATGAGGCTCAGTGCTGGTGCTCAGTGGTTAGGGCGCTGACCACATACACCGGAGCTGGCAGGTTTGAACCTGGCTGGGGCCTGCTAAAACAACAATGACAACTACGACAAAAAAATAGCTGGGTGTTGTGGCAGGTGCCTGTAGTCCCAGCTATTTGGGAGGCAGAGGCAAGAGAATCACTTAAGCCAGCTCCGTGACTGTGGCTCAAGTGGCTAAGGTGCCAGCCATATACACCTAAAGTTGGTGGGTTTGAATCCAGCCCCGGCCCACGAAAAACAACAATGATGGCTGCAAACAAAAAATAGCCAGATGTTGTGGCGGGCGCCTGTGGTCCCAGCTACTTGGGAGGCTGAGGCAAGAGACTCGCTTAAGCCCTGGAGTTGGAGGTTGCTGTGAGCTGTGACGCCACAACACTCTACTCAGGGGGATAGCTTGAGGCTCTGTCTCAAAAAAAAAAAAAAAAAGAATCACTTAAGCCCAAGAGTTTGAGGTTGCTGTGAACTGTGACCACATAGCCCTCTACCAAGGGTGACAGTGAGATTCTGTCTCAAAAAAAAAGGGGGGCGGAGCAGTGCCTGTAGCTCAGTGAGTAGGGTGCTGGCCCCATATACTGAGGGTGGTGGGTTCAATCTGGCCGGGCCAAACTGCAACAAAAAAAAAGCTGGGTGTTGTGGCAGGCACCTGTAGTCCCAGCTACCCGGGAGGCTGAGGCAAGAGAATCACCTAAGGCTAAGAGCTGGAGGTTGCTGTGAGCTGTGATGTCACAGCACTCTACCAAGGGTGACAAAGTGAGACTCTTCTCTAACAAATAAAAAAAAAAGATTCAAAAATTAGGCTAGTGTGCTGGTTCTTGCCTGTGAAACTGGGAAACTTAGGTGTCTGACACCCATTTCTTGACATACAATGCCTAAAATCCTCACACTATTAAAGGGATGTCTGTTTATATGCTAATGATTGACCGGTGGGTTGGCAGCCCCTAGGACAGGAGCTAATCAGGGAATAGACAGACCACTGCAGGATTACAGGGTTGAGACTTTCAGTGCCACTCAAAAACTCTTGAGAGGCAACAGGGGCTAAAGGTTAAGTTGATCACCAACAGCTAATGGGTTTAATCAGTTATTGTAAACTAAAAATTTTAAGTCCCCTCCCACCCCCAGCCAACCAAATGGATCCCCTCTTGGCCCCAGAAAAATCTTAAAGCTGAGTTTTAGACCTTGTAGAGAAGGAATATCAGAGACATCTCATTATTCCCCTTCCCTTTTGGATGTATTTTTTGTAACAATAAGATGCTAAATAATCAATAGGCCTAAGGCCATGCCAGGCAGAGCATAAACCAAACCTGCAGGCCATCAGCTCACTTAACAGATTGTGCCAGTCATCTGTCCAGTGACTTGTCTCTGGTAAACAGACTTCTGTGTCTTAAAACATTCAGAGCCTTTAGACAAAACTTCATTTCTCTAACCAACTACAAATCAAAGAATCTTTAAACCCACCCATACCCTTTGAACCCCACCCCCTGGGAGATGTCCTGTTTGGGGGGATAAAATCAATGTACACTTTCTAAGTACTGATTTATGATTTTATGTGTAATTCCTGTCTCCCTAAAATGCATAAAACCTAGCTATAACCCAACTACAGCAGGACCATTTGCTCGTGGCTTCTTGAGAGTGGCTCTGGACCATGGGCACACATATCTGACTCAGAATAAACCTCTTAAAAATGTTTTACAGGGTTTGAGTTCTTTTCCATTGACAATGCCTTTTTTAATGCAGCCTCCATAAAAGTCCAAAAGAACAGGGTTCAGAGAGCTTCTGTATAGCTGAACACATGGAGGCTCTGAGGGGCAGTGCGTGCAGGGAGGATGGAGAAGCCCAGAGATGCTTCCCTACCCCTGTCCTTTGTAGCTTTTCATCTGTATCATTTGAGTAAACTCCTGGATGACATCCCTGAGTTCTGTTAGCCACTCTAGCAAATTAATCAAATCCAAAGAGAGGGTCGTGGGAACCCTTGGAGGTGGTTGGTCAGACGTTCCAGTAACCTGGCCTCAAGGCTGGTGTCTGAGAGGAGGTAGTCTTGGGCACTGGGCCCTGAACCAGTGTGATCTGTGCTATCTCTGATAGGTAAACTGAGGCCTGGATCAAAACACATAAGACCAAAAGTAACGAACATACTGGAAAAGTTGATTTTGCCCTTGGAGTACAGCGGGCTGATGCCTGGAGAGATGTCAGCAGCGTTAGGGAGGGAGGCACTTCTTTTTAAGGCAGGCTGAAGAGCAGCTGGCTGTACAGACAAGTCTTTTTTATCAGGGCGCCAAAGATGTGTAGCTCATTATTGGACTTTCTGGCCCGCTCTTATCATGGTGTTAGGCTTGTGGTGTAAGTGTGTTTCTTCCTTGTTTGTAACTGAACGGGGGTAAGGAGGTGACGAGCCTGTGGCATGTCTCTCTCCTCTGAGTTATGTCCTCCTATAACAGAGTCTCACATGATGGTTTTTTCAGATCTAAGATGGGGTTAGCTTGGCCAACCTACTAATCTTCAGATAGATAGAGTCAGAATTGAACAGGAGGACATCTAGCTTGTGGCTACTGCAGAAATGATCGCTTGCTTGGTGAGGGAGAGAAACCCAACCCCCAAGGCTCACAGTCACAGAAGCTTTCTGTTGACTATTGTTGAAGTGTGAGAACAGAGGAAAACCTGAGTTTGTTTTCCCCCCTCACAATGACAGAGTCGAGTCGTGAAGATGAAGCAGAGCAGGCCAGTGAGGAGCACGGCCTGGGGACTGACATCAGAACAGGAGGAGAAGCAGCTGGGCAGGGGCCTGAGGGCTGCTGCAGGAAAGGCAGAGCCTTCGCCAAAGTCCCAGCCAGACTGACAAGCAGCTGCTGTGTGCCTGGCCCGGACTCAGCTGGTAGGGATATAAAGGCAAGTGGGGCAGTGCCTGTGCCTTAGTGGGTAGGGTGCCAGCCCCATATACTGAGGGTAGCAGGTTTGAACCCGGCCACGGCCAAACTGCAACAAAAAAATAGCCAGGCGTTCTGGTGGGCGCCTATAGTCCCAGCTACTTGGGAGGCTGAGGCAAGAGAATTGCCTAAGCCCAGAAGTTGGGGGTTGCTGTGAGCTGTGACACCACCGCACTCTACAAAGGCAATAAAGTGAGACTCTTTCTCTAAAAAACAGAGAAAGGCAAGTGGTACACCTTGAGCTAAGAGTATGAGGCTTTGGGGAAGAAGGCTGGAGTGGGTGGAGGGAAGCAGCGCTTGGGTCATCCTTAAAAGATAGTTGGGATGGGAGAGGCTCCTGTGAGAAATCGTGGGAGAAGATCACTTAAAACTAAAGCAAGTCAGCTGATGTCTGACCTGCCCCAGTGTGCATGGGTGGGCCGTAGGTGGGACATCACTGGCAATGAGGGAGGGATGATAGTTTTGAATCTGTAAGTCAAGCAGTGTCTCTGCTCAACCTGGTCTCACTCAGAGCAAAGCAGAGCCCTTGCAGCGAGGGTCTCCACACTCCTTGCTGTGTGCTCACGCCTCTGGTCTCAGCTGCCCCTAGGCACCTGCACACCTGGCTCCAGCAAGGCCCCTTGCTGCATCTAGACTCTCCAGGCATGATCAGCCTTGGAGCCTGTGCACTGGCCATCCCTTCTGCTCAAAGTACTCCACCCAAAGATATCTGCATGGCCCTCCCTTGCCTCCCTAAAAGTCTTCATTTGGGTTTTTCTTTCTTTCTTTCTTTCTTTTTTTTTTGTGACAGAGTCTCGTTTTTGTCACCCTACGTAGAGTGCTCTGCTGTCACAGCTCACAGCAACCTCAAACTCTTGGGCCAAGCGATCCTCTTGCCTCAGCCTCCCAAGTAGCTGGGACTACAGGCACCTGCCACAACGCCCAGCTGTTTTTAGAGACGAGTTCTTGTTCTTGCTCAGGTTGGTCTCAAACCTGTAAGCTCAGGTAATCCACCTGCCTCAGCCTCCCAGAGTGCTAGGATTACAAGCATGAGCTGCCATGCCTGGTCCTCCTTAAAGTCTTTGCTCAAAATCCCTTTCTTTTTTATTTTTTGAAGAGAGTCTCACTCAGTCACCCTGGGTATAGGGACTCTTGGGCTCAAGAGATCCTCTTGCCTCTTAAGTAGCTGGGACAACAGGTACTCACCACAACACTCAGCTAGTTGTTCTATTTTTAGTAGAGACAGGGCTTGTCTTTTGCTTAGGCTTGTCTTGAACTCTTGAGCTCAGGTGATCCACCCACCTTGGCCTCCCAGAGTGCTAGGATTATAAGCATGAGCCACCAGCCTTCAAATCACTTTCTGGGCTCAGCGCCTGTGTCTCAAGTGGCTAAGGCGCCAGCCACATACACCTGAGCTGGCGGGTTCGAATCTAGCCCAGGCCTGCCAAACAACAATGATGGCTGCAACCAAAAAATAGATGGGCATTGTGGCACCCAGCTACCCCTCCTGTAGTCCCAGCTACTTGGGAGGCAGAGGCAGGAGACTCACTTGAGCCCAGGAGTTGGAGGTTGCTATGAGCTGTGATGCCATGGCACTCTACCCAGAGTGACAGCTTGAGACTTTGTCTAAAAAGAAAAAAGTCACTTTCTGAGGAGAGATTTAAAATTTCTTTCTTTCTTTCTTTTTTTTTTCCCCAAGACAGAGTCTCAAGCTGTTGCCCTCAGTAGAGTGCTATGGCATCAGAGCTCACAGTTGCCTCCAACTCTTGGGCTTAAGTGATTCTCTTGCTTCTGCCTCCCAAGTAGCTGGGACTATAGGTGCCTGCCACAACGCCCAGCTATTTTTTGGCTGTAGTTATCATTGTTGTTTGGCAGGCCCAGGCTGGATTCAAACCTGCCAGCTCCGGTGTACATGGCTGACGCCCTAGCCACTGAGCTACAGGTGCCGAGCCCAGAGGTTTAAAATTTCAAACTCGAAACAGAGCAGTAAATTTATGGAACAGAATAGAGAACCAAGAGATGAACCTAGCTACTTATCATCATTTGATCTTCAACAAGCCTATCAAAAATAATCAATGGGGGAAAGACTCCCTATCTAACAAATGGTGCTGAGTGAACTGACTGGCGACCTGTAGAAGACTGAAACTGGACTCCCACCTTTCACCATTAACAAAAATTGATTCTCATTGGATAAAAGATTTAAACTTAAGACATGAAACTGTAAAAATACTAGAAGAGAGTACAGGGAAAACACTTGAAGAAATCGGCCTGGGAGAATATTTTATGAGGAGGATCCCCCAGAGAATTGAAGCAATATCAAGAATACATTACTGGTATCTGATCAAACTAAAAAGCTTTTTTGCACAGCCAAGAGCACAGTAAGTAAAGCAAACAGACAACCTTCAGAATGGGAGAAGATTTTTGCAGGTTATGCTTCTGACAAAGATCTGATAACTAGAATCTACAGAGAACTCAAACTAATCAATAAGAAAAGAACAAATAACCCCATTTCTATGTGGGCGAGAAACTTGAAAAGAAACTTCTCTAATAAGGTCAGGTGCATGGGCCGGGTGTGGTGGCTCATGCCTGTTGTCCCAGCGCTGTGGGAGGCCGGGACCGGTGGATCACCTGTGCTCAGAAGTTCCAGACCAGCTGAAGACTTGCCTGAGGCAGAGTGAGCCAGAGTGAAATCCCGTCTCTACTACAACAACAACGAGACAGCTGGACCTTGTGATCCCAGCTACACGGGGGGCAAGAGAACATTACAGGAGGAAGAAGTAATAAAAAAAAAAAAAAGACAGGTTCATGACCTACAAACACATGAAAAAATGCACATCATCCTTAATCATCAGAGAAATGCAAATCAAAACCACTTTGAGATATCATCCAGCTCCAGTAAGATTAGCCCACATCACAAAATCCCAAAATTACAGATGTTGGCATGGATGTGGAGAGAAGGGAACACTTCTACACTGCTGGTGGAAATGCAAGCTAATATGACCTTTTTGGAAAGAAGTTTGGAGAACACTCAAGGAACTAAAAGTACTGTTCCATCCTGCAATTCCTCTACTAGGTATATACCCAGATGATCAAAAGTTATTTTATAACAAAGACATTTGCACCAGAATGTTTATTGCAGACCAATTCATAATAGTCAAGCCATGGAATCAGTCAATCTATCATTGACCCATGAATAGATTAATAAATTGTGGTATATGCATACCTTGGAATACTATGCAGCCATAAAAAGACTTCACATCTTTTATGTTTACCTGAATGGAGGTGGAACATATTCTTCTTAGTAAAGTATCTCAAGAATAGAAAAATGTACTCAATACTACTATGAAATCAATATATAATCACCTACACATTCTATTAATGGCAAAACATAACTATAGTCCAAAAAGTAGAAGGGATGAGAGAGAGAGGAGGGAAGGGGGATCTGGGAGGAGGGAGCGTATTTGGGGGGACCTCACCTAATGTGCATGATGCAATGGTGCATTTCAAAACTACTAAGAAATGAGTATAATTGTGATGGATGTGTTACTTCAATGTAAGCATTTCACATTGTATATTGAAGCAGTACCCTGAACCCCATAAATGTATCAGTGTACAAAGTTATGATTTAATAAAAAATAAAAAAATAAAATTTCAAATTCCCAACTTAACGTCCTCCACACCTTTCTTCATAGTATTTGTGTAGGCACACGTAACCCATTCTGTAACTGTGTAACCATATACTATAGACTGCACCTGTGTCCCCCTCCAAACCCAAACATTGAGGTACTAATTTCCAATGTGATTTTTGGAGGTGGAGCCTTTGAGAGGTAATAAGGCTGAGATAGGTGGTGAAGGGGGAGCCCCCGTGGTGGAATTATTACCTGACAGAGAGGGTCTGGCTGCCTGTCACTGTCAGCCAATATGCAGAGATGGGGATAAGTCCATCAAGCTTTGTCAGAAGGCCTGTGATTCTGGAGAACAGTGAGAGTAGCGTCTCCAGGACTGGTCTGTTCTTCCATTTCCAAAATCACAGTTTTATACATAAAAGTTCAGAGTAAAAATTATGTTAATGTTTATCTTAAACAACAATAATCAGTATAACCCATGACCTCAAACGACATTCCTACTCAAAAGCCAATCTCCCAAATCAACTGTGCTAAACTACATTAGATACACATTTTTAGGTTAAAGCTGAATTTACAAAAATAGCAAGAATGGGAGAGACCTAAACCAACCAGGCCAGCTGTGCTGTCGGCCCAGGCCTGGCTGACTCCACCTGGTTCTCACTATGCCGCTTTCATTCCCCATTCCTATGACTACATTTCATATAGAAATAATTACCGGGATTTATTGCATTTATCCAGGGATTGAACTTGTTTGGGAGAGGAATGGGTATAAAGTTACACTGGGAACAACGCGCAGCACAGTGACCCCAAGACAGCGCGGGGCACGAGAGACGCGGCAGAGCGGGGCACGGGAGACGGGGCAGCGCGGGGCACGGGAGACGCGGCAGCAAGCACTGATGTCTGAGCGTGACTTTCCATCCTGAGGGCCGAAGCGTTTAGCCCTTGTTGCGGTGCAGCTCTGCAGTCCATGGTTGGGCTTGAGTTCCCTGGTTTTCCTTAGGGGGATAAGGCTGGATGTGGGAATGATGTAATTCAGACGAGCCGGGAGCAGGATGTCCAGGGGCCAGGCCACCTTCCTGGGAGCCGTTCCTCAGGGCTCTCCCTCCAAGTCCTGAGGATAATCTGGTCACCAGGCTGGAACGCATGAAAGTCACAAAGCAAAGCAAAGGGCCTCTTTTTCAGCACTGTAGAGTGTGGCATAGTGTAGCTCAGGAGGTGGCCGGATGTGCCCTCACAGAAATGGAAGGTCATCTGTTGGAGGCCTTGTAAAGTTTCGTGGGCCATCTTGGGTGGAGGGTCTGAAGCCAGTAGAGTAAGTTCCTTGCTCTGGGTGGGTCTGCTACCAGAATGCAGAATCTGGAAGATATACATGTTTCCCTGAAAATAAGACCTACCCCAAAAATAAGCCCTAGCAGGATTTCTATGCATTTGTTAAATATAAGCCCTACCCTGATAATAAGACCTAGTGATGCAGTGTATCTGCATAGCCACACCATGCATTTTGGCCTGGAGAGGAAGACATCCCCTGAGAATAAGCCCTAGTGTGTCTCCTTGAGAAAAAATAAATAAAAGATAGTGTCTTGGCTCAGCGCCTATAGCTCAACTGGCTAAGGCGCCGGCCATGTACACCTAAGGTGGCGAGTTCGAATCCCCAGCCCGGACCTGCCAAACAACAATGATGGCTGCAACCAAAAAAATAGCCGGGCGTTGTGGCGGGCGCCTGTGGTCCCAGCTACTTGGGAGGCGGAGGCAAGAGACTCACTTGAGCCCAGGAGTTGGAGGTTGCTGTGAGCTGTAA